>JAOVVB010055247.1:0-14547 GCA_028570985.1 Heterobranchus longifilis
CAACCAACAATATTATTTGTATTTAGCATCTGTGCAAAAGTGTTTTTGTAGGTAAACATGAATCATTTAAAAAGATGTGTTTTCTCTGACAGGTGTGGACAATTACTGTCATGTTTTTAAGTAAGAAATTCAAGAGGCTACCTCACATGTTTACAGTCAACCTGTTCTTGGCACAGGTGAGCACACTTGCACGTACTCTCTAAATTGATTTGATTATCCATTCATTAAACTGACAAGACATCTACCTGCAGGTGTAACTTCACGTTGGTAAAAACCTGTGTTTGTTGTTGCGTGGCCTCTAGTTTCTAACTTGCATTGGGATGATCCTGTGGAACTTCGTGGTGAAAGAAGACAACTTTGTGGCGCAGGTCCTGACGTTCACATTATTATGTACCTCACTCTACAGTACCTATGTTTGGCCAGGTATGCTGTGTGTGCACACAACCATCCACCCACATTCATCTCACAATGCACTTGCATTCATTTATCTTGGTGAGCTCTGAAATCTGAAGTCTGACTGCTAATTCTGTACTGTGTGTTTTGTTGTTTTAGGTTTAATAGCACTCTCTCTCGTGCTCATGAAAAGGTTTGAGGATGTGAAAGTTTCACCGGGCGTGTTCATCATTGTTGGCTGGGGGTGAGTCACTTTAAACAACGCGGAACACAGAAATGAAACTAAGCTCGTCTGTCTGGTCCACTGAAATGTGGAGCCACAACCAGAATACCTGTAGTAGTAGATTACAGGGGCCACAGACATTCTGAGAATACTTTCAGAGCACTCCTAACTTAGCCTAACAAATTCAAGCAAGGAGTCCTAACTTAGGAGTAAGGAAGGGACAGAAACTTCTTTTAATAGGTTGTAATTGGTTGATCAAACATAGATGGATAAATACTTATCAATATAGAAAATGTAGCAGTAGGCCTAATCATAGAATTTAGTCTTCATTAAGATGGTTTAATTATGAATAATATTTTATGTAATGGACACCTCTGTTGAATAAATCCTGTTAAATGATCTGTGTCACAATATGAGAGTGTGAAAGTGCTGTGATTGTTTGTGCTGATGGAAGTCATCACTGCTGCTCTGTAGCATTTTTCCAATTGCCAAATATCTTAGCGTTGTGATCACTTTCATTTCTGGCTAACAGTGTTATTGCGATGGGTGGGACATGTAATCTCTAGCGTTTCATTAACTCGCTGTCATCAGCATTTGGAGAATATTTCTCCTCTGTTTAAGAAACTCTTAAGCCTCTTAAAAGTCCTCCTCCCTACTCCGAACAGTTTTTCACCTTAGGAGCTCTCTTAAGGGCTAAGATGCTTTGTGAATAACTTTTATCTTTACCAGCTAGTCTTAACTTTAAGGGGAAATTCTCAGAAAATGTCATAATTTTCTTATAATTGGTCTTATGAATACGGCCTCAGATGTTTAGAAAACTAAAAGTGCTGAGGGTGATTTTATACCTCACTTGAATGTAAATGAAAAACGTTTTAAATTCCTGAAAATGTAATCTGCAATTTGGTGTTGTTGAGCCCGTTTATGTTTTGATACTGTCAGTGATATTGTTATAAATGCTGTCTTTATATTAACAGGGTTCCAGTCTTACTAACAGCCGTGCTGCTCATTTCTGGGGAAAAAATGTCGGACACGATTGACTCTGCATTCTTTTATGGCAGACCACAGGTAACAACATAAGTGAAATCATTCCTGTTTTCTGCCATTTGTAAGAAGTGTTATTGAACCTGCAGAGAATGCTGCATGTCTGCGTGTGTGTTCTTTGACAGATAATCTGCACCACCGTTGTCGTTGCCCTGGGTATTCTGCTGGGAGGGAGCTCTCTTGTGTGTCTCAGTAGAGGAAGCTGGGCCCATAATGACCAAATCCAAGAGGGAAACTCTGCAGAGGATCTTGTGGCTGAAGTTGAGCCAGAAAACCAGACTCTGGTTGAGCCAGTCACCCCCTCAGGAGATCTCAACAGAGGTACTTTCTCTTATGGAGACCATTTAACTGAGTCAACATTTGTTTGAATATGTCACCTTGATAAATACTGAATAAATACCAGGTCGCCAAGTACAGTAGTTTGGTGATTAATGTCAGAGTACATGATAATCACTGGACGTTTGTCAGTTGAAAGGAAAGAAAACACAATCAGTGATCCAAAGTCAAGACGAACTCTTATCTACAAGCCGCCGACAGCAAACTGCCACGTAGGCAATGTAACGTCTGTCTGATGTTCTTCCCCCCAAAGATAATTTTCAATTACATAAGTAGAAGTAGAAGGACACTCGGAGAGCGCAGACCTCCGCCAATTCTCATTTCCAATGACGACCTGGCCAAGAGGCAGCAACAGGAGGCAAATCGATACAAAACATAGATACAGATAATAAAACAATCAACAAAGACAGAGTTAAAACATCACAACAGCATGTACAAAGCAGAGATCTAAAAGCTGTGTTCTGTGGAGGTAGATTTAAAAACAGGTGCAGTGATCATTAACTATTGATTGTAATGAGTTCATGCCTCTATCTATCTCACAATGTTAACGAAAGTGAAAAATGATTTGTGTATTCGCCTCGTGATTCAGATCCGCTCCAAAATGTAACAGGTTCTTCCTTGGCACCATGCTACACTTCCACCAAGTTTCATGAGAAACAAAAACACAGAAAAAAAGGAGAAACAAAACTTTTTCGATGTCATTATCTGGAGGAAACGTGATATCTGAAGTTCCTGATAAGTTCAGTTAATTATTTAAAATAAACAATGTCACGCTGAACACATCATCTCTTACAAATGGTTCTATACTGTAGAAACACATGACTTTGACTTGTAATGGAGCCTCCATGGCTAAACTTAAGAAGGGAGTTTTTTGATTCATTGGTCTTCTATTACAAACCAGTTCTGCAAGTCCAGGCACCCTGACCGCAAGGAAGGAAATACTAAGAAGCCTTTATTATAGTGGCTCAGTCATTAAAAAGCCAACATGTTTCAAACGCTGGGGGCTTTAAACAAACAACAAACCTTTGTTATGATTTAACCACTATAATAAAGGCCTTTTAGTATTTCCTTCCTGGAGATGGCAATTGGCTCTGGTCACATATGAAGTTCCAACCAGTCAAGATATTCAAGATGCACTTACTTTTATTACTCATATATTGTATGCAGGGTTCCTACACAGTATGGAAAAGTCTGGAATTTGATTTGAGTAATTTCCAGGTTTGGACAAGTATGGAAAAAAGAAAAGGGAGTATGGAAAAACATTTGTGTTTCCAGACTATTGCCCCTATTCTGCTTTCTAAAATATAAAATCCAGAATTTCAGGTAAATTACACTATTAACTCGTTTTCATGATGAATTTATTTAACATTTAACACACATGCATTAAGGTGAAAATAAGAATAAACCTGAACATAGTGGTTGTGGTGGTGTCTTGCCATCCCCTGCAGTTGGCTTGTTAATAGTGTGGTATTGCAATATTGCAGTAATTTTGACAGCTCTGCATAGACACAGTGAAAATTAAATTATTCAACTTTTTTCAACTAATATTTGGTTCCCATTTATTAAATTGAAAAAACATGGGGAAGACGGCAATTGTAAATCATATGCAAGGGCAAAACCACTGTTGTTTTCTACCGAAAAGTCTGGAAATTCGAGTCTGGAAAATGTGTAGGAACCCTGTGTATGTACTTTTTGCCTCCAGTGTGGGCTGGGAGGATATTGTAGCAATATGGTAAAGAATCACTCTCACTTTTATCACTTTGTTATCAGCATGCCTCATATGTGACTGTGCACCGCCCCAGCCCATGCCTGACATGATCATCAGCACAAATATGAACAACACACTGCCCATACTCACAGGTACTGTATTGATAAGACATGTCTTTATTCTGTGAGCATTGAAACCCCAATAAGTAAAACCGAAACATACCAGCACAGAACAACCATAACCATTGAAGAATGTACAGCTTTTCTCTACAAATAAATGGTATTTCAGATCTGTGCTGTGCTGCCACCCGCAGGTCAGTGTGAGAACAGCTGCGAGTCCACAGACTGCCTGCTTGTACAAGTGGAGGAGCGCCAACAGGTTGCAGACAGACAAGTGGCCCGTCATGTGCTCTTATGTCTGCTTCTGACTGTCAGCTTGCTTGCTGTGAGTAAACCACCACCTTTCACTTCTGCAGTGACATGAAGTCAGCCTTACTGCCTGCATCATTATATTTAGTGCATCACAAACCAAATCAGACACAAATGGCTGAGCCGTGTAATTTCCAACTCACTCACTCTTTGGAAGCCTTTTCCAAAGAAACCCATTAGAAAATTCTAATGTGTGGATTATTATTTATTGGGTCTTAACAGATAAGAAATATATTAAATAAGACGAGTAAATACCAATAAATCCTGTGGCATGTGGTTAGCAGCTAACACTTTCTATGAAGACCACATCTGTAGTGCATTATGGAGGCATTCATAGTGAATTATAATGCTTCATGACTACACTCATAAACACACATAATGCTTTCTGATGTCATAAAACATTATGGATGTAACTTATAATGAATTATAAGTCCAAGTGTCTTATCGATATCCTGACTGATGGGGTTTAGAATGCATTATGACGACCTATTCCATAGAGCGTATATAAAGATGGATGACGCGTCTCCACTTCCTCCGCTCCCACTGTACGAAAATGAAGCCAAAATATCCAAGAAGGGTCTATCTGCAGTCTCGCAGGATACACAGGATACATGGCACGCCCACTTTACTACAAGACACACCTACTTCGCTACATGACACGCCCTCTAACCCTACCCAAGTCATTTTGGTGCCTAAACCATAGATTGTATATTTTTTACAGTCTATGGCCTAAACCTACCGACACTGCAACAACTGCAACCGTTTTGAGGGCATGTCATGTAGTACTGTGCCCCTGCAGTTAGACCTACTTCAAATATCCCAGTTACAGATCCAGATCCAGGTCTGCTCAGTAGTGATCAAGCAGTGGAGCCGCGGTATCGAAGTCCCGGCCAATAGACGCGCCAGACCAATCGCAGTCACAGCTGTCAATCAGGATGTAGTCTGGGTTGCTGTGCAAGCAGTGCCGGTATAAAGCCTTACTTCCGCCGGGAGGAAACCCCGGTAACAGGAAGTCCCTCCTCCCGTCATGTGGTTCTCAAAGTCCGGTCGCTGTGATTGGTTTATAGAAATACAAACAGGCCAGGGAGCTGTTTCCACTACACCGGAGTGAAAGCTATTGAATCCAGACATCCATGCAGTATCATAAATTATCATTGTATGTGTGAAGTACATATTGATGCATCTAAAATACTGCATGCTTTATCATGATGTTTCATTGTTGGCGGTAAGTAAAGTGGAATGCATTTGCATGCATTTTAAATAATCTATGCATACGTGATTATTATGTAATAATTTACTATAGATGTGGTCTTCATAGAAAGAAGAACTGTGATTAACATTTTTTGAGGCATTTAAGTACATATACTTTTCTGTCACTGACAATTAATTGTCCTAATGCAGTTATTTCACTGGTTCTTCAAGTTGGTTCTGTCAACAGGATTTGAAAGCTTTACATCTCAAACATAAAATCTCCTGTGATGACAGAACCTGTCCAGCTACTTGTGGCTGCTCTTCAACCCGGTTCCTGGTCGACTCTACTTGGAGCTACAGTTCTTCTGTGCTGTGGTCAACTATGGACAGGTTGGTGTTCCAGATACTGAAGTACCAAGACTGTGATCATTTATTGTCACACAGCACCAGTGTCATGACATGTTTTCTGTCACCAGGGCTTTCTCTCCTTTGCTCTGTTTGGCCTGGACAAGCATTTCATCATACTGCCATTTAAGAAGAGGTAAAGAACATTTCTCTTATGAAACTACGCCACACTCTAGAGTGCATTTCAAGTTTTTTATACACACGACATATGTACTGTGTATATATCATAGACTGTATAAAAAAGAAAAGTGAAGCCGATGTGGAAATTCCTTAAACTGTTATTCTTTCAAATGACCAGCAGGGGGCGACTCCACTGAGTCCAAAAAGACTTCCGCTTTAAGTGTATGGGAAAATTAGCCTACTTCC
The DNA here is from genome assembly GCA_028570985.1 of Heterobranchus longifilis. NCBI lineage: Eukaryota > Metazoa > Chordata > Actinopteri > Siluriformes > Clariidae > Heterobranchus > Heterobranchus longifilis. The sequence goes on from JAOVVB010055247.1 coordinate 6,092, forward strand.
CACTTGATTTATTACAAATAAATTTAAAAATGAATACAAACATTTTCCTAATGAGTTTATGGTCTCAATCACTGATTTCAAGTTTTCTTCAATACAGCATGATGTTCATTTTGTAAATGATGGTCCCATTTAGATTAAAATAGACGATAAAGCAGGGGATGCTTTGGGGCGTGGCTACACAGCGACCTGTCAATCAAAATAGAGGCGTTAGCAATGCTAACCAGGCTCTGTGTAGAGGCTTTAGTAATGCTAACCAGGCCCTGTGTACATTAAAACAGACATTAACTTGTTTTTGTGTTGTCAGTGTTTTCGTCTTAGAACGTTGACCCGTCTGCAGTGTGTTTTCAGTTCATGAATGTTAATTGGAATATTTTGGTCGCCGAAAAATGTCTTGTTCTGCGTTCAGTAGCACCGTGCTAACCAAGCTAGCTAGCTAGCGGTAGCTGGTAACTTAAGGAAAAGTTTGACGATTTTTACCCAGATCCGTGTCACTACAGTAAATGGCAATAGCGCCCGGAGGTCCACGTTCACCCGCATGCAAAACTTGCACAACTTTCCCCCTTCTTCAGCGGTTAGCTCATGGGTTCAGTGACACTGGCATAGCCGAGGCATCCTCCCCAGCTCCACCTTTTTGTCCAAATATGGTCACTTCTGGCTCCAAAAAGTCAAGATGGCGACAACCAAATGCCAAACTCGTGGCTTCAAAACGGTAGTCAACAAAACAATTGGTGATGTCACTGCTGCTACGTCCACTATTTTTTACAGTCTATGTTATATATACACTATACTATACTCCATGCATTTATATTTTGTTTTTTTGTGAATTGTGTTTAGGTTATACAGTCTGTGGTATAGAAAGAAGCAAGAAGAGCAGCCACAGACTGATTTACCTGAGGAAATCAGGATGACCTGCATCCAGTTCACCAAATACCACAAGGACCAGTGTTTTAATGACATTGTCAAAAAGAGAAGGTGAGAGCACATCGTCTTAGTCACTGCTGCTCTGGTCAGAGGTTGATGAGGAAATGTCTTGAATAAACATATTCTCTGATGTGTGGAGAAACAAGTCCTGGCAGTCATTCACATATAACAATGATTTAAATCCTTTTTAACCATTATAGTTCTGGTGCATGTGGGCTCAATTTGCTTCTTCTCTGCTTTTTGTGGCTACCCTTAAATAGTCATAGACCTTAATAAACCTTTGGGTGGATGTTTCTTTTGACTTTCAGGTGTGGGAAGAGGACTAGGGTGGACTGTTTTCTTGGCTGTGAACTTGTGGAGTGGCTCCAGCAGGTGGGCTTGGCTCAGGATCACGGTGAGGCGGTACTGTACGGGACTCGGTTAGAGCAGGGTGGTGTGTTCCAGCACATCGGGAAGGAGCACAGCTTCCAAGACAGTCGCCTTTATTACCACTTCATGACATGAGACACAAGGGCCACATTTCTTTTCTTTTTTTTAAAGAAATGTGGACAAGGCATTTTAATTGAAAAAAAAACATCTTGAGGTTGGGCAACATGAAGGACAATACTAACCTTTAAAAAAGAACCTGCACCCTAACTGAAAGTTGTGTTTGCACATCCTGGACAGCACAGCACTTGCACAATGCAGTACTGCATCCCAGCCAGGTGTTGGAACAGACCACACCTGCCTGTGATGTTGGGTGTGTTCACAATTTCAACAGACTTGAAACTTTCAAACTTAAAAGGCCTGGGCAGAATGCATTGTGTGGAGTTGGTCTTAAAGGGAGTTTTTTTAAACCAACTGTGTCTTATTTTTGCAGGTTTACATTTAACATTTCACTCACCAGAATAATTGCTGACTGAGATTTTGAGTTGTGTCAACATTGCTACAACAGTCAATCATGAGCTGTGAGATGATCATACATGTACAGAAAAGGGTTGGGTATCGTTTGAATTTTATAGATTCAGATCCTGATTCTGCTTATTGATTCCCAGTTTCGATTCCAATAAGGTAAAAAAAAAAAAAAGAGGTCAAATGTTTAGAAAACAAAAATATATTTATTCTTTTCAGAGCTTACTTTGACTTTTATTGTTTCATTAAATAAGTCAGTGTAAAGTTAGTTGGATTTGGTTCTAATCGCTTCTCATTTTTTAATTTCTTTCGGTTCTTGGCAATCTGCTATCGGTTCTAATCAGTTCTCAGTTTCCGGTTCCCAACTCTACTGTTTATCCATACTATCAAAACAATTTATTTTGAGGTAATACCTAAAGTAGGGGTACCTGAAATGGCCATTATAATCCCTCAATATGTGGAAAACTGCATACACGACTCCCACTCAGTCCTGTAGATTAGAGTTTAATCAGCAAATCAGTCTTCAAATTCTACCTGATGTCTACAACAGACATTAATAATTAGGATTTGTCAGTTCCCCTTGCAAGTTAATACGGTACATTACTAGTTTATCTACATGTCAAATTGTCTGTCTGTCTGTCTGTCTGTCTGTCTGTCTGTCTCTCTGTCTGACTCGGTCGTAGTGATGTCGCTGCATCTTTTAATCTGCAATGAAGCTGATGAGTAAAATATTAACATAACTGAAAAGGACTGATGCCAAAACTACAAAAATAAGAACCAAGATGTTTTCTTTTAATACGCATTTTCAGGAATAATATAACATGTAACAATCTTAAAGGGAGAAACAATACTTTGCTGCTTTTTAAAGCATTTTATACAATCAATACATGCATTTGACTTTCAGTTGTTTTATTTTATGCTGTGTCATTTTGGGAGCGACAATGCACAGAGCTGTCCTCATATAACAAATTATAGGTGCAGGCAAAAAAAAACATCCCTCTCTTCTGTATTATTTCCTTGACTTGAGAGTGTAGTATCACTCTTCTACCAAAGATACTTGCCAAAAGAAAAAAAAGGGAAGATGTGTTGTTGTTTTTTTATTTGTTTGTAGTCAGTTTAACTTATGATTAACAACCAGTTAGTTAACTGGTAATGTTACATTACGCATGAGTATTGTAGCTTTGATCACCTGCTGTGTAACATGACCTGGCATTGATATGTTATACATGTATAACATACATGTTGTATAGAACAGTGGATGCACTGTTTAGCAGAACAAACAAGCTGCCAGTTTGAAAGGGAGAAAAAAAAACATTTTCCATGTTTCAATGGTAATGTTAAAATTGCCACTTAAAAATTAAAAAGTTATCATTATTAATAAGTGATAATATGAAATGAGAAACTCAGGCGGTGTTAATGCATGCGTTTACTTGAAAGTGTTCACATTGACAATGCAAGTTGCTGTAATTCATTTTGTCTCTCAGGTATATAGTAATATATGTAGAAAATTAATTCTGCTAAATTATAATTGTTTGTGGCGCTTTTTTTTAAGTGCAAATATTTGTGTTTATTATTAACTCAATCAGGTTGAGAAAACTGGAGTAAAAAAATAAATAAATATTTAATAGTGTGTAGCACACAAATTCTGTCAAAGGTTGCATATTTATGATTTGTTTTAAAATAAATGTTATTATTGATCCCTCAAATCATGTCTCGTATAATGAATCTGTTCCTTCCTGTATTTCTGGTCAGTGATTGGATACATAAACGTCAACATTTGAGTCCATATTGTATAACAGGAGAATCCTGAGCTGCTTTATTTTTTTTATTTATTTTAGAATGTTAATTTATATTCTCTTGTGTTCTGGTTTATTATACAGAAGGTAAAATGCAGAGGCGTATACTGCGTTACCCTGGTGACCTGTTTTGTGGTTTCAGCTTTTTCCGTACGTAGCCATCTCCTCCCGAGCAGCGTTTGAGAACAGATTCACCAAAAAATCAGGTTCCTCAATACCCTGTGAAAGAATCTCCTCCATCTGTGTCATCTTCTCCTTCTCCAGCTGCCTCATACTTTCCCTGATCTTCTTTCCTCTGTCCTATAGACAAAAAAAAACAACAATTTGTAAGTACATTTTCATCAGACAGTGACAAAGTCAAACGACAAGGCTTGAATTAAATCGTTAAACCTTGTAGGATTCCGTGATGGCAGCAACCAGTTCATGTTTGACAAACAACGCGTGTTTGCGGTCAGGTTTGCTCTGGAAGCGCGGTTTCTTCTTTACGGGGTCATCTGGACCGTAACTGGGAGAAGTCGTCTCTTTCAGCTCATTGATGTTCTTCACAAAGATGAAAGGTTTGAATACGGACCTGTTGTGCAAAAATGACTTCATTATTAACTGTTGTCGAAATGAATTCAAAGGATGCAGGGTTCCTACGCAGTATGGAAAAGTATGGAATTTGATTTTAGTAATTTCCAGGTCTGTTTCCATACTATTGCCCCCATTCTGTTTTCTAAAATATAAAATTCAGAATTTCACATAAATTAGACTCTTAACTAATTAAAGAATTAATGTAACATTCTATGCACACACATTGAATTGAAAATGAGAAGGGCCTCATGAAAAAATTAAATTAAATTATTTAACTTTTTTCAACTAATTTTCGTTTCTTATTTGTAAAATAGAAACAAAATATGGGGGAACAATAATATTGTATTATTTATTAATACGTTAAGGGAAAATAATCAGAGTATAGGTAGCAGCAGTTAGTTTACTTCCTCTTTGAGCAGAGATGTTTGACAGAACGGACACGCTGGGTAAATACAAGTTTTCCGAGGGCTGGCTTTACAATCTCAAATATAAAGTCTGATTGGACGGATTCCAAATGGGAAAAGAAAGCTAGATGCAAACTTTGTGTAAAATCCTTCAAAAACTCGGCATTTGGAAGCAAAATGCGTCGTCTTCTCCGTAATCTACAGAGAAGTCTGGAAAAGTCAGGAATTTTGAAATATAAAATGTGTAGGATGCTTTATGAGGTGAAGTGAGATGAAGCGCTGCACCTTTCAGGGTCTGGAGTTGCTGTAAAGTAGTGAACTCCTGGCAGAGCGGGATCTGCGGGTATCACAGACACCATACTTCCTGTTGTCATGAACATGCCCTCCATGTTGATGCCACTGTCTTTATCCCTCAGGATGTCCATCATCGTCTCAGCAGTGATGTGACCTTCAGTAAACAAAATCAACACATGCATAAACAGTGGTAGAAGTTGTGCAACTTTTTCGCTCCTGCGTGTCAATTCTCCACAGAAGTGCGCGTTACTAACCGCTGCTCTTTTTCAGCAGCTTCTTCCCCTCGCAGTATCGGCTCCCGGAGGCTTCTATCCTGGCTGTAGTCGTGTAGGAGTAGACCGTGGCAAAGTTAAACTCAGTCTCTCCGTCCCACCAGCCCTGGCTTCGTGCATAGTTCCTCATTTCTGGATGTTCCTTGTCTATCTTAGTCGTTATGCCATACTGGTTTGAGATGTTGCGATATCCACCTAGAGAAGTGTAAAACGAGACGATTAGCCACTAATAAATAGATGCGATGTGCGGTAACATTGTTGAACATTGCGATAATGATATTACTTGCGATAAATAAAAAGTCCATCAGTATATCAGTTCTGCCTTTCTGCTGCTTTCAATATACTGCTAAAATACAACAAATTGCTTATGGAATTTAAAAAAAACTGAAAGGAAGTTATTTCTGACATTATTTTACTGAACAAATTGAACATTGAACTGAACACAAAAGGCACAATTAAAACGATTTATTGTGCAGCCCTACCACTAATATTAAAATGTACCATTATCTGACAGTAACTTCAGCAGTGCAATGTGTTATTAGAAAGGTTGGTGATAATAAGTGTCCAAAGGATTCTGCATCTATTTATCATATCAGATCAAATGTCTTTAAAATAAATTTAAAGTGTTACTTTTATGGTTTCAAAAAACGATTAAAAAATTAAACAGAGATGATGGGAAAGGCAGAGAAAATCCTCCTGGCTTCAGTAGTTGTTAGTAACTCTGCTACTGAAAGTTTTTAAAAAGCTAACATTTCAAGCCGTTGATGTAACGTGACTTTCTGTATACAGATGACCATAGTGCTTAAATATGTGCTACAACTATAGCCTGACAGATACTGTATTTATGAGGCCAATACCATAATTGATATCTCAGTGCCTTAAATTTCATTATTAAAGAATTATAACTATGATATTGGACTGAGTGGTACATTTTACAGTTGAAAAATTAACTTGCTAGCGCTCTCTGGTGGTAAAACTGGTGACACTGATTCTAAACAACCTCAGACATATCATTCTTTGATATTCTGAACTGCAATTTCTTGACATTTCTCAGGCGACATATACACAGATACCAATATATCTGATTAAAAAATATCAGCCAGTGTAATTAATGTGGCAGGGTCTAATTTCAATGTGTTTCAAACTTCCTCGGGTGCTTTTCCTAAAGGAAACTCCAAGCTTGATTTACCATACATGTAAGCATCCCAATATTATATATATAGTTTAGGCTTTTGGCTGACATACCTAAAATCTAATATCTAAAAATAAGTGCCTGCCTTTGTGAAAAATACTGAGCAGATATAATTTTCTCCCTTTTCTGCACTGAATGGCCCCTTCCTCTTTTCTTTTTGTTACTACACACCAGGGCCGGCCCTAGCATTTTTTGGGGCACTAGGCAAGATCTGTTCAGGACGCCCCTCCATGCCCGTCCCACACACCAATCTTTTTCTTCCCCTCTGGATGTGGATGGTAACCCTAGATTTGTGAAAACTTGCGAAAACTTTCCAGAGACTCGTTTCCGACGATTTATAACAACCTGAACCATTCCAGGTCAATGCGTTATGTTAAGCATCTCGTGAGACTTTCGCAAATCTTGGGTTACCATAGACACGACCACGCTGCTGCTGATAGTTCAAAGTGTTGTGACGTTGCTTAATAGATCGGTGGCACCCCAGGGCGCACGCCACACCACAAAACAGACTCCGCAAAACCAAAAAAACATATTTTTCTTAAAACATGAAAAAATATCGGATCAAGGGGCGCACATAATTGTATTCTTAATTTTTCCTTGTTGATGGTGCTGCACCCCCTGCACATGCGTTGCCCTAGGCGACTGCCTATAGGGCCTATGCCGAGGGCCGGCCCTGCTATGGACCATAGACTGTAAGCTACTGACTGGTTTAGGAAGCCTTCTTTTCCATGGTTTAAATTATATTATGCTCACAACACTGCAAGCTAAACAAAAGTGCCTTTTGAACTCATTCCATTGCCGTGTAATTCACATTCTTAGTATTATTTTTGTGATTACCTTCCACTCTCTCTGCTGCCCAGTGCTTCCCTGACGTTTCCAGCAGCCACGCCTCCTTCCTGTCTGAAATGAGGAAACTGTTGTGGTAGGTGAAGTTACTCTCATCCTCCATGCACGATCCTCCCTGGCCATATTTCTCCAGCAGCTCAGTAATAACATCCACAGCTTTCTCAGCTGTTTCGGCTCTCTCGAGTCCAAGCCTGGAAAATTGTAGAGTCACAGATTTATGTTTTGCTTTGAGAGTTTCTCACAAATGTTTTCGAACTGACAACTAGAAGGGAAAAAAATACTAAATGGTTTCATGGTTGGTAGGCTACTATGTCATTAAATTTCCCTGTGCACCTCAAGTTGAGGGCAGTGTGGCAAGTAACAGAGGCTTGGTAATACAAACAATTGTTTTCACAGAGGCTTTACCTGACAAGATCCATGCCGAGCAGAGCTTCGTCACCATCCGCACTCTCTCTGCCCCACACTGCTTCGTTTCCAATACACACTTGATGCTCATTTGCACCCATTTCTGCGCCCCACAGCCATGCTGGTTTGCTCAACACGACTGCAGAAGTGTGGACAACCTGCTCAATCTCTATGTATGTACACTGTCCACAAGAGGAAGAAGACACAGGGGCAAAAACTGTTAATGGTTACCCAATGGCACTTTCACCAGGGAGCAGTCACAGTGTAGGAAATTGAAGGTTGGAGGGCAATAACAAGCTGTCTGTGTCACCTACCTCAACTTTCTCCCCTGCATCATAGTCTCTGGCAGGAAAATACACCACCTCCTGGACTTCATCACAAGGCCTGTCAGAGTTTTTCCCAAAGATGATGCGTTGTCTCTCAGTGGAGGGGGGCAGAGCCACAAAGGTGTCACAGGAGGATGGGTGCATTTTGAATCAGAAACTTGCTGAGAGTAAACAGAAAGAGCAATTGATTGGATGGGTTACATATCATATTAACAGATTTTAAGAGTTACTTTATCACAGTGACACTCAATTTTACGGCCCATGGGCCAAATCTGGCCCCCGATAGGGTGGCTGTGTGGCCCACTGACCATTTTCTAATTCACAATGAAAATAAAAGGATCACATTGTTGTTGTTTTTCTACTTTTAATGTAAATAAGGTGCCATAGTGCAACTTAAAATATAGAGCATCAAATAGAGCTTGTTTATCAAAAACAAAATGCCAGGGGAGGATCCCCCATACCCCTGACAGTAAAGTTAGCCTTAAGTGTGGTATTTAACGCCAGATTACCAGGTAAGGAGCCAATGTGCAGTGCCA
>JAOVVB010055255.1:0-14547 GCA_028570985.1 Heterobranchus longifilis
AAATGAGGTGCTGGAGCTGTAGACAAAATCAAAAATGCGACAAAAGGCATCCGCACACTCAAATCTGTGCAAAAATCGAGTTTAACTGAGCAGCAAGCTTTCGGTCAGAGACCTTCTTCAAGGCATAGACAAATGTGCGTGTGCAGCAGGGCACAAAGTAAAACCTCACTCGATTAGCCTTGATGCAGACCATGCCCTCTGAAATAATAGGACAATGTCAGCATCACTCATATGCCCCTTGTCAATCTCACAAGCATTTCATCGTGACATGGCCAGAACAGAGTTCACCATCTTTTCTGAGAAAATGTATAGGAGGCAGAGACGTGCTTAAACAAGGCTTTTTTTGCTTAACAAACTGAATCTTCACAGACAGACTGAGACAAACTCAATCTCAAAAAAGACATACTGCAGACATAATTTTAACTGGTAATTGACCAAAAAATCCCATAAAATGGTGGTAAAAAAAAAAAGTTATTTCCCATTTTTGAAAATGTTCTTACTTGTTCTCTGTCAGACGACACAGTGTTCATGGATTCTGAAGACGAGAGGCAGGAATATGTCCTGAATGATATCGGACGAACCTACTATGGCACACAGTATCAAATTGGAGACCGGACGTGGAACTATGGTCAGGTAAGTGTGATCTTTCAGTGTTTGGTGAATAGATTGAGTAGTAGAAACTGACTGTGTTTTCTTGGTTGTGGTTTCAGTTTGATGATGGGATTCTTGCTGCTTGTGTCTTTGTCCTGGAAAAGAGTGGAACTCCTCCATCTGGTTGGGGAGACCCGATTAATGTGGTGCGAGTCATCTCAGCCATGGTAAGACTGCAGTAATTGTTTTTCTATGCCTGATCTACCAACCTTCATATTTCTCTTCATAATGTGCTCAGTGCCATCTCAAATCACCTGTGGCCATGAAAACAGTTTCCACACATCACAGCAGTGGTTCAGCAGGATACATGAAGCATCCTCGGGTCTATGAAATTTTCTCCTTTTTGAATACTAGAGCAAAATGGTACATTTAGACAGAAAATCACTGCAATGCTTAAAATGCTCTACTGCCATAATATCAACAACTGCCATGACATTTTGTAGACATTCATTGTCCCCAGAGGATGAATCCTATTGATTCTGGTGATCCCCTGACTCTTTCTCTTGTGAAGAGAACCATGAAGCTGACATTTACATTTAATAGTGAAATGTCTGGAAAACTATTGAATGTATTGCCATGATTTTGGTACAAAGATTCACATTTCCTGCACAGTGGACAGTGTGCACCTCCAAAACGTCCCGAAACTGCACTTCAAACGGCGGACTTCGGCAACATGTCTATCTGACTTGCGGTGCGCTGTAACACCGGTGTGTGGCGGTGCAGTTCATCGGTGCAGCAGCAGCCTCTAAAACAACAGCTGCAGCAGGAGACGGTAAAGAAGAGAGCGATGCTTGGTCGCATCTCAATCGGATCTCAATGTGGACACTGGAGACACATATTAATACTAGGTGTAAATATAATCAGGTTAAATCATATATAGATACGGATTCCCATGTCCTTAAGCAGCCTGGTAATTGACATGCCTACGAAGCCTCTAAAGCCAACTTCCAATGATGGGAAGCAGAGCCTCTCTTCCAGGTCCACCAGTAGCTTCCAGTTCTGTGCTTCTCCCATCTGCTCAGCCTCTGGTTTTTAAGTACAGGCCTTGGGTTGCTTGGCACTTTCACGGACAAACTCTCTTGCAGGATGTCAGGAGTCAGGAGACAGGAGTCTGAAAGACTGTACTCCTCTGAAAGACTGGAGATGGGAAGTTCCAGGATGTCTTTTCCATAGAGCCCTATGTTGGCAAGGCACCTGGAGAGTCATAGCCACTTTCTGGCGAATGAATTGATCATCCTCTCCAGCTTGTTGACCTTTGACATTGGGGCCTCATTGACGGTCAATGGCCACATCAGCAGGGGTAGGAGACCAAATAACAGGCACCAGAGCTCCAACCTGCCAGGAAGCAAGGCTTTGTCGATACTCTTGAAGCCGTTGGTGGTGTCCTGCCTAAGCTGGTCCACTTGGTCTGTGTCCTTCAGGGTTGCATCGTATCAGCATCCCGGGATTTTGACTGGTTTCTCTGGAAGTGTTGATCTGATAGCTTCACCTTGGTGATTGATATGCTCCTGGACTTGCTTGGCTTTATCTTTATCCGAGCCCACTCGATATTGTCCTGCAGCTTTCTCGGCAGTCACATGGTGCACGCTGATGGGAGGGAGCCACAGCTCGTAGCTGTTCTCCTCCCAGCACCCACCATGATGCTCGGATGATGACCTCCATGGCCATGGTGAAGGCTAGCAGGGAGATGGTGCAGCCTCCCATGACGCCTACTTCTAGACATTGCTATGCTGTGGTGTACCTGGCTGCTGTCAGGCATAGCTGCATGTCCTGGAAATAGGTTTTGACAAGAGCAGCAATAGGCTCTGGGACACTGAAGTATAGTTGAATGCCGTCCAAAGGAGGTTGCGAGGAACTGAGTCAAAAGAATTGGCGAGCTCCAGAAACACGACATCTCTTCCATTCCTTTCAGTGGCTTGAATTTGATGCCGTATCCTTCCCCTATGCTCTAGACACCCAGAAAAGCCTGGAATTCCAGCCAAGTTTTAACTGTTAACCTATTAAAACAATGTAAACTGTTAATTTGTTCCTATAGAGAAGAAAGCATAGTCTTGTTCAGCAGGGTCTGGATTTCTATTTTTCTGGGAACAAACTCAGAAGTATTAAAAAAGAACAACCCTTTCTTCATGTATCCAGATCAACTCCGTTGATGACCGTGGTGTCCTGGAGGGAGACTGGTCAGGAGACTATTCAGCTGGAACTAGTCCAGCAGTTTGGAGTGGAAGTGTGGAAATCCTGAAGGAATACCATGAAAACGGCGGCCACCCCGTTAAGTATGGCCAGTGCTGGATCTTTGCTGGCGTAGTCACTACAGGTTAGTTGATTGTTTGGGTTTTTTATTATCACGTTTACGTGACGTGTGATTGTATAGATGTGTGACAGGTAAATGTCACGCTGTTATTGATCACTGATGTCTTATCTATGTCTTATATACTATGTTCTTTTCAGTTTTACGGTGTTTAGGCATTCCAAGTCGAACTGTGACCAACTACAGCTCAGCTCATGACACAGACGTCTCCTTGACAACAGATGTATACCTGGACGAGAACCTGGAGCCTATAGATTACCTCAATACCGACTCTATCTGGTATGTCCTGTCATTGTGATGCTGCCTCATCATGATATGTCTAGTTTATTAAGTCTGACTTCCAAGTCTGTCCCTGAAGGAACTTCCATGTGTGGAACGACTGCTGGATGGCTCGTCCAGACTTGCCGCCGGGCAACGGAGGCTGGCAAGTTGTCGATGCCACCCCTCAGGAGACCAGCCAAGGCACCTTCCGCTGTGGCCCTGCTTCTCTTGCTGCTGTCCGCAATGGTCAGGTCTACCTCAAACATGACACTCCGTTTGTGTTTGCCGAGGTTTGTGGAATATATAACTTACCTTAAAGGGGACCTACTATGCTTTTCCTTATTTTCTGTATGTAACATTACAATGTCGGATGTTCATATTAAACGTAGCCAAAGTTTCAAATAATGAGGTAAACGTTATGCAAAAGTGATCCCTGTGAGCAAACACCTCAGGCTTCATTCCATTCTGAATACTCTGTTTCCAACAGTTTTTCTACTTTGGCTACAAGCTGACATCAACTTGGGACAGATTTCTTTATATGGTTATCTGCTCCAGGCGTGTTACTGCAAATGTTTACATTACATACACTGCTACGTGTAGCTACATGCTAACATCAGAAAAAGCTGTAATCTTGGTTGCAGATGTTAATTTCTCCCTGACTTTGGATCAGAAGCTTTTATTGGTGATTTGTCACTGTAGAAAGTGTCGCTACAGTACTGTTACAGTCATTCGCTGGCTGCAATGAAGATGCAGGGATGCTGAGAGAACAGATGTGGAATACCCAGAAACACTGACCAATCAAAGCAGACTGGGGGTTTTTGGGGGGAGGGGGGCTTAAAGAGATAGGCGCTAAAATGGAGAGTTTCAGACAGAGGGTGAATACAGATATATTCAGACAGACAGTCTGAGAAAAATAATGTGGTTTTTGAACATTAAAGCATGCAAACATGTTCCAGTAGAAACCCAAAATATAAGTATGAACTTACCTGAAAATGAGCATAATAGAAACAAAATACTTGACATAAAGGAATGAACATCTGATCTTTCAGTTGTTGTTTTGTGTTGACAGATTATGCGTGTACTGTGTACTAATCATGAGCCATATGGCATACATCAAAACGATGCATGATGTTTCCCATCTGTTCAGGGCTTTCTTTTCTAACTCCCTCCGTTTTGCTCCCCCTCACACTTTCAGGTGAACAGTGATAAAATCTACTGGCAGAGGAGCATAGATGGGACCTTCAGTCAAATCTACAGTGAGAAAAAGGTTGTTGGCCACTTCATCAGCACAAAGGCGGTTGGCACTGATGAACGCAGTGATATCACACACCTTTACAAACACCCTGAAGGTATCATCAAGTAAAATGAACACTGGAATGTTCACATAATGGAGATCACATGCTCTCAGAGTATGGGATACAAAACCCCTGTCAAAAATGATTTGACCGAGGTGTTTATACCGCATTTCTGGTCATTTTCAGGCACAGAGGAGGAACGCATTGCTGTGGAAACAGCATGTAGCTATGGCTCCAAAGCAGAGGCCTATTCCTCTCCCACAGCAGAGGATGTCTCTGTAGAAGTGACAATGGATGGTGAAGGTCCTACAATGGGAAGAGATGCAGAGCTGACCATCATATTGCGAAACAGCAGCTCAGAGCAGCGCAAACTCATCCTGCACAGCCAGGTGGCAGTCATGTACTACACCGGCGTCCACAAAGCCACAGTCAGAAAGGACAAGACAGATGTGGACATTCTGCCCAACGAGGGTGAGTGGAGTTTCTTAGTCAGGGTGGGTTGCAGTTTCAGTTTCAGTTTATTTAGCAGGTCAATGTGCACATACATTTGTCACTCATTTTGAGTAAAAAGAATAAAAACATGGGTGCACCAGATTTAGCAGGGAAGCTAGTTTCCATCTGTAGTCCTGAACATAAGACAAATGGACACTACACCAATTGTCACAAACAATATAAAAACAATAAACATTTAACACAATACCAAATACAATAAATTACACAATAGAAGTAAATAGAAACATGATCTGGCTACAATTGGACCAACATAAGAAAAGGGAAACCCTGTGCAATTTAACTTGGAAGAGCCTACCCCTAGCGTAACATATCTACGTAGTTTAAAGTGCATATTAGTCTGATTGGGGGATCTAAGATCGTAATATAAAGTGCATTGTTTGTACAGATAGAATTCAAAGCACAAAGTGCAAGTGCAACGTACATATATAGGAGGGTCATATCCTTTGTATATAACACTCCTATGAAACCTAAAGTGCTTAATGACACAATATATATAAAATGCACCATATATAATGATGATTAGATATGAAGGAAGATTACCCCCAGTGAGGTAGAGGACTATTCAATATTGCACAAACTGCAGGAAGAAAATGTAGGTTTTGGCACCCAGGATTCTAACAGAGGGGTTTTCTCACAATCAAAAATGAGTGAAAGAAGTTCATCTGTGATTGTATTTCCTTGGTGGAAACTTCTGCAAATTGCAAAAAATAGTAACACTTAACACACGCTTATGTCTGTCCATTTAATATGAAGCTACAGCCCGCAGTTGGTTAACTTAGCTTAGCACAAAGACTGGAAACAGCACCTACCAGACCTCTAAAGATAAGTAATTATCACATACATTAGACAGAGCCAAGCTAGCTGTTTCCCCTTGTTTCCACATATTTTCATTTTTCACACAAAAATGTTTGGTCTAGGGCAAATTCATTCCCTAACATAAAGTGTGTGTTTCCAAGAGAAGGCTGGTTAGCAGTGTGTGGGGCTTACCTCCGGTTAGTATCAGTGGCTAGCTCCGACCGGTAGTTCCCCACGAACGTCCACCCCAGGAGATGTCAGAAAACGGTTCTTGTTCAGGTTTTTGTGGGTGGTGGTGGTTGGTTCCAAAAATTAAACAAAAGCTGGAGGTAGTAGGCGTTCAGTGCTTAAGGCCAAAGCCCAAATTTGCTCCGGTGTCACGTCTCTGCTGTGCAGCCTCAGCCTCCCCTTGCTGCCATCAGCAGCACCAGACCTTGCAGTCGTCAGATCTTGGGAGAGAAACAAGCCTTATCACAACTAAGCCACCAGTTTAATTGATGAGCCCTGCCCACTACCAGCTAGCCAAAAGAAAAAAGGAAATATGATTAATATGACTACTAGAGAGCATACTGCTCAACCTGAACCTAACAGTATTCTCATCTAACGCTCAGCAAGAATGCAAAATTATCGAACTATTGCTTCAATTTAACTCAACACAATACTACAAAGCTAAAAAAGCAATGAGGTAGGTGACAAAGATGAAAATGGACTGTTAACATACTTAGCCTATATCTTCTGTCTACAGTAAAGTATTTGGAGTGGACCCTGGAGTACAAAGACTACAAGGACCAACTGATAGACCAGGCCGCCCTGATGCTGACGCTGTCAGGCAGGGTCAAAGAAACACAGCAGGTCCTGGCCACTCAGTTCAGTTTCCGGTTAAGGACCCCAAATCTCATCATAAAGGTAAGCCAAACAATTCATCACGAAAATGTCACTGGTAAGAAGATTAAAATATGAATTCTGATCTGATTTTGTTTTCTTGCTTTGCTGTTCTCTCACACAGCCTATCGGGAAGGCCGTGGTAGGGGAGAAGATGGCAGTAGAGATTTCATTTACTAACCCACTACCGCAGGTGCTGAAAGCCGTGATATTCCACGTGGAAGGATCTGGCCTCCTAACTGCTCGAAAGATTCATTATGGGTGAGGAGGGAAAATATACTATATATTGTGCTCAAGTTTTTTTCAAACTACCTTGTCTATCTTTCTCTTTTGTGATTGCCACTGTCATTTCCTGTCTATACCCTCAGAGATATTGGCAGCCGTGCCTCCGTGTCTCTGACTGAGCACCTCGTCCCCACCCTGTCTGGACCAAGGAAATTACTGGCTTCATTGGGCTGCAAGCAGCTCACACAGGTTCATGGTGTAACCAACATCACTGTGGAGCGAAAAAACTATGGCGCTCTGTAGCGATTTGAAAGAATCTGTAGGCAACAGGACAAGATTTCGGTATCGGAAGCGTTCTGGTTTCCATTTGTAGTTTGAGTCGTATTGACCAATCACGTTTCAACGGGCTTTGGATGAATGCAGATAAACAGTCCATGTGGAGAGCAAATTGGCTGAAATT
The DNA here is from genome assembly GCA_028570985.1 of Heterobranchus longifilis. Taxonomy (NCBI): domain Eukaryota; kingdom Metazoa; phylum Chordata; class Actinopteri; order Siluriformes; family Clariidae; genus Heterobranchus; species Heterobranchus longifilis. The sequence goes on from JAOVVB010055255.1 coordinate 7,391, forward strand.
CTACCGACTGACGTCAATTTAGCTTTTTATCATTTATCTGCATTCATAGGCAGATATCTGTTTACAGACATTAGTTGTCTTTCAACTCCAACTCCCTTCTCGTGTCTCAAGTTGCTAATGGAACTGTAAACAATGACCGGCGCATGGAAGAGGAAGTTCGTTATTCGGATAACTGCTGGCTACACCGGAACCCCTGAATTGTTGGGCGTTACCCCCAGAGGCTAAATCGTCATCAGACTGATTGCCGATGAGTTCTGAGATTGCTGCGACGAATGTTTCTCAGAGGTCTTTTTTCATGTAATTGTATGGAAAGTTAGTGTTCAAATTTACAAAAATATGACACTACAGTGCTGCTTTTTTTTTTTTTTGCACGAGAATTTCAAAATGACCATAGAGAGACAACTTATCATGAAACATCCAAGAAAAATGTGGTGTTTGAGGGACGGAACATTTTATATTCTATGAAAACCAGTATTAGCTTTTATTGTAGTCCCGCAGTGTTTGCAGAGGTTGGACAGTGTGGCAGCTTAAATGAAAGAAGTGTACTTTTGTAAAGACAGGCTCTACATTGATTGCGTTTACACTGACATGAATAACCTGAGGCTTATCCCGGTTATGATCATATTTGGGATATGGTGTTTACATGAGCACAGAGAAGTCAGGTCTCTCTCTCTCTCTATCTCTCTCTCTTTCTCTCTCAACTATGGCTATGCACTTTCTTCCACTTTGGCTGGTGCCAGCCTGTCACTACCACTATATAGTACAGGGGAGCAAACTCTGTTTCCACGTCGCTCCAGAGTGAGATGCTTTCACTGCTCTTGGCTGAAGCCGCGTCTGCGCACATACATAGTTGCATAATGACCGGGTTAAGGTGTAGGCAAAACATTAGGGCTGTCCTCGACAACAGAAATTCTTAGTCAACTAAGACTCATGATTTTGTTGACTCCTCAATTAGTTGATTTAATCGACAGATCTGTAAAACTGAGTTTCTAAAGAAATCTTAGTCGACTAAGATCAAAACGATCGATTAGTCGATTAATCGACTAAGAGAGGACAGCCCTACAAAACATACAACACTATCCCATTCTCTTTAGGCGTACTCCAGCTAGCATATTCCAATAAGGTCCGGCTGCAACCTGTAGCACCTCATGCCACGTCCACCTCTCGCGGCACCTCACGCCATGACGGGTGATGCGGCGTGAGCTGCTCCAGGCCACAGCCGGACCCTTCTCGCATATTGTGGTTTCTCATATAAGGGCTTATCTGGGTTTTTGAAAACTGAACATGGTGTTTACAGCACATAAACAGGATATTCCAAAAACCAAATCATAAATAGGTTATTCATTACGCACTCTATGAGATCATGTTTTGCATATAAATATATATTTTGTTTACTTTGCCATGTGTTGACAGTAAGATTTGTTTTGTTTATCTAAATACTGCTGCAAATGCTCTTGTATTATTAAAACAATTATTTAAAATGTATCCTGAAGTCTGGTGAATTATTGTGACATTTTGTGACAAAACAGTTTGTTTCTGGTGTCCTGTGTCACGGAGTGTTAGGTTGCCATGGATTCACGAGGGTTGCCAATCCTTAAGGGGTCGTGCTGCCATGTTGGAGGGCAAACAGCAAAACAATAAGAAGGTACTGTAAAGATAATATCGTTCGGCGGTTAAAATGCTGAATTTTTGTGCAATGGTGCTTGAACTGCTCTGAGAGAGGAGACATTCAAGTAATTTTACAGGATACCGAGCATAGGGACCATCAAGTCGAGAAGACACGTCTGCTGCTGACCATAAAACGGAGAGCAGACGGTAGCGCTCCTGAAGAAGAACTCTAAAGAATAAAAATGACCGTACAGTATCTGCTCCAATTTGATCAAGGGTGAGTGAAATCTTGTTAGTTGGCGAACTCAAATGTATAACATTAGCAGTATTAGTTAAGGCCTACTAAAAGTGTTGGCTTTTATTCAGCTTGTTTGAGTATTGACAGAAAATTAACGGACAGCTAAGGTAAGATACATGTAAATGAGTGTAACGTCACTATGAAGCTAATATTTCAGCTATACGTCCAGCCAGGACTTACCTTGCATAAACTTAATATTTCCTCAAGTTAACTAAGCACAAGCATGTCTCAAACCACCTTAAAATGGTTGAGATGGGAATGAAGTCAGTGCCCAAAAATGACTACATTTTTCTGACTGCTTTTGGTGATTACCTGATGGAAACCTGCAGTTTCATCATACAGGCGCACATAGCGCCAAGAAGGAACATATAATTCCTTATTAACAAGGAGACAAAATAGTCAGACACAAATTGGTGTAACTGAGAGGTCAGAATATCTCCATGAAGCACCCAGCTTCCTCTGCCATTTTTTATTTTAATTGCCCACTTTCCTCCTAAATTCAGTATTGCAAATTCTTCTGACTGCAGAAGTGGCGGTGAGCCAAGGCAAAATATGTTTTGCTTATAAATATTCGCACTGTTGGGAGTTTCTGACAAGCAAGAGTGTTGTTTAATTTGTTTTTCCTGCACTGCAGTGGGAACACATTATAATGACAAACAGAGATGGTAGAAGCTCTGTAAATCACTCTTGTATGCTGGTGTGTCTATTGTTTGGTGTTCAGCAATTTTTGCACGTTGATTTGTATTACACATTGAATGTTGAATTATGTTTTCATATTCATTTTCATTACATTTTCATTTCATTTTCTAATCATTGTATACACTTTTAAATATGTTCTGTGCATCCTTGCACTGCACGTCTCCTGATGGAATGTCGTGTTTGTGTACAGGCCTCAGGGGAAGAAGAAAGGTTTATGATACTTTAAGAGGTCAAAAGTCATCACTGGACATCTGGATTCCCTCTGGAGTTCAGAGGTGCATGTTGGAGCTTGTGGTATATGTTTATTGGTGATGTGTTAACCAATACGAGACTGACCAATCATGAAGAGGTCTGTGTTCTCCTCACAGTATATAAGATGGTGTTTTTCTAATATTTAGGCTAGTCATAGATATGATGATCTTGTGCTTTCTGTACTTGTCATGATCTGCTCAGGCTGAACAATTAATTGGAATTTTATCGAAAACGCAATATGGCCTGCGGCAATTTTCAAATCGCAGGAGGCACAATATTTGTTAAAGGCAAAATATGTGTCAAAATTAAATAAATAAAATATTGTGGTGCTGCAGAGATGTCCCGGACTACAAATCGTATTCTACAGACTTAAGAAAACATCTTTCTTGGTACAGAGCCTCACAAAAAAATCAGACCGTAATCATTTTAGTCGTTTTTCACTGAAAATGTACCGAAGCCCTGAGAGGTAAGCAAGACTTTTTTCCCCCAGGTATTTTTTTTCTAATCTATTTATTTTTTTAATAAAAAAAGATTCTTAAAAAAAAAATCACTTGTTTTCCCCCAAAATATCTTGCTTGCTTCTCAGGGCTTCTGTAAAAATGAGAATAATGATGCAAAAATAATTATAATTCCTTCCAATATCGCAAATCATATCGCAATTGCAATATTGGTCAAAATAATCGCAATTAGATATTTTTTCAAAATCGTTCAGCCCTATTATCTGCCCACATATGTGTTAGAATAAAGCGTCAAACCAGGAATCCAGTCATTGTGCTGATTCTTCATCTTCCCAACTTCTACCTGAGATTTCAACCTATCATTTGCAATGGCAGATTGCAGAAGATTTCCAATAATGCCACGTAAAATGAAGGGGCTCACGCCTCCAGTCCACAATGTATTTCTACACAGAAGGTCACTTTCATCCTTCTTTCTCGATAGTTTGCTGAGCTAAGATAAATGTGCATCTACATGGGCACACCTGCTGTCGAAAAAAGAAACAAGCACAGGTGTAATCATTAATGTTAATAATGACTGCGTTTGTGTGCCAGTATGCACAAAACCAGTGACCTGTTACTGAAGGGCCCAAATGGAATAATTATTAATGTATTTAGTTACACCTGTGTTTCACAAATCAAAATTTGGAGCAGGTGCACAGAAACACCTGCACAATTTATTCCAATGCTATTCTGTACTAGCACTGTAGTCAGTAATTGGTATAGGCTATATAGGCAGACACCTAGGGCGCCACCATGTGGAGGGGGCGCCATGCCACCACGAAGGAAAAATGAAGATATGATTTTTTTTTTTAAACAATTACTTAATGTAATGACTTTTTGTCGACTAAAACAGGTGGGGTAAACAAGGATAAAAAATGACTACAATGTGACTAAACTTATGAGCATTTTCATCTAAAGATTTGCTAAAGTTTTGCAAGATGCTTGACCTTGAATGGTTAGGGTTATATCGGTCGTCAAATACAAGTCTCAGGAGAGTTTTCGGGAGTTTTTGCAAATTTAGGGTTACCATCTAGACATGACCCAGCTGCATCCAGAGGGGGAGAAAAAGATTGCCATTTGTGATGGGTGTGTGGGTGTGGGTCTGGGTGTGTGGGGAGGGGGGGCTAGGACTTTTTTATCCTACCTTTTTTTACCTTCTTTAAAACCAAGGAAGACTTGGAACAAGTAAGAGGAGTCATATAATCAATTTACTATTGTTGTCAAAACAACACCATTAAGAAACATAATAAACCAGGTGTGTTTGCATTAATCTGATGTCATGTGTTTTTATGAATCATCTTAAATCCTTCATGTTAATGTTTCTGTGGAAATTAAATATACCAGGCTGAACAGCCATGTGACAATCCTCCTTGTTTTATCAGTACAGAGCATGAAAACACACTGTCATTGTAGCAGATATTATTGTTGTTTCAGCCACAAGCTAGCTAACAACATAAAAGATGCTAACGTTAACACTTACCATTCTGATAAGTTTGCTTGTTGCTTGTTGTCATGGGCAAGATACTCCTCATCTGAATCTGGAGGCTGAGACCATGGGCTGACACATGTTTCCTCTCACGGAGAAAATATCAAGCCCCATTTTATTATACATCCATGGAAAATATACCAGACGCCGAAACTACCGTTGAGGTCCCCGGCTCGCGCAAGAGAGCTCGCGCTGCTCTTTCACTGGCCAGCGAGCTGCGGTAGGCGGGGCTTGAGGCCAGGGGAGTAATGTTGCGTTCAGGTGGTATCGGAATTATCGGAAAAATGAAATTCAGAATTCCGAAAATTCACGTGAACAACAACTCTGAATCGGAACAACAACTCTGAAAGTCGAGGAAAATTTTGCTACACGAGTTGCCGAGTTGGCGTCATATGCCACAGAAACATGGCGGACGCAAGTAAACTTACCATTAAAAAGTTAATGGTAAGGGACTTTTTATTTTAATGTTGTGTACACACCAGACGCGAATAAATTAATTTGCGCAAATGAATTACATATAAAGCCAATGTAAAGATTGACGCGAGTTCCGGTCGGGCGACACGAATTACACAAATTGCGCGGTGCGAATGACTGAAAAATCTGAACTTCCGCAGCGAGCGACGTGAATGAAGCGAGTCAAAACAAAAGATTCCAGCATCCACACTTGTGCAAATTTAGCCACAAAAAGTTTCCAGAGCCACAGTTTTTGCCCTAGGAGGTTGAACTTTGGCATGGAGGTCAAGTGTGTTTGAGGTTTTGTGTGTGTGTGTGTGTGTGTGTGTGTGTGTGTGTGTGTGAATGCATGTGCGTAGGCGTTCATAGCTATTGTGAATTTGTGCTTGTTGTTGAGACTATAAGGGTATAGCCTGTATTTTGGAGGTTTATGTTTATTATTTTTGCACACACATAAAAATGCATAAAAATCTAGATAGTTAAAAACAAGAAATGTGACAGAAGAGCTCAAGAAGACAAGAACTAACAAAAAAATAGCCATGTTACTCCAGAGTCCTCTCTGGATTAGAAAGTGTGGAAGTTTTTCGGGGGATAAAGAGTATGTTTCTCAGGTGTTCCTGCCACATTATACGACGTCTCAAATCCTGCCTCTGTTAATATGGGTCACTGATATTTTGCGTCTGATGGCCAGGCAGGATGTGGGCAACACAAGAGAAGAAACGAGAAACTAGAGCATTGGAGCTTCAAAGGGAAAAGTAAATGTTCTGCATATCATTAAACTAAAAGCACTCAGAGAATTAATGCCTTCAACAAGGCAGCAGAATCCTCTAAATGTGTTATTTAAATTAAGAGAATGTCTAGATCTGTATTAAATACACATAAAGATAGACAATACAGCTGACTTCTTAAATACTTTAACCCTGGCTTTGTCCCAGACCCAGTGGGAGGCCTTGCAAACAGAGCCATGTTAAAAATCTCACTGTAAGACCGTAGTATGTTCATTCTTTTACATTGTATTTCTTTTAGAGATTCGTTTGAGGCTTGCTTGGGCGACACAACAACCCTCAGGCCTTTGATAACAAACATGTTATGCAATATGTCAGAGAGGATAGTGAAGAAAATGTTTTTGGTCAGAAACATTGTCTCTTATACACAGCACTAATAATAGGCTACATAAGTAACAGACTGTGTGGGCAGTGTGGTGAGTAATTACATTCACTCAGTTAGCCTAAGCATATAGAGAAAAAGAAAACTTATTCCCAAGCTTCTTTTGTGACATTTCGTTTATTGTTTTGTAAAGTGTTTGTTGCACGGAACTTACATTTGTACGGAGCGTCTTCCATGACAAACACAACACGTTGCACATGGTCAGTAAGTCAGTAGTCTGGCTGACTATGTGATCCGTGCCTGGATAAAACCTTACTTCCTCAAGTCAACAACGGCAACAACAGTTTTGAAGATTTGGATCGTGCCATAAGGCAGGCTTTCGGTGAATGATTGTAAAGATGATCTACAAAGAATATGGCCCAATCTCAATCTGCACCCTAACCGTGTGTTCACACCGGACACAAATGAAATAATCCACGATTACTCGCGTGGAAATTCAGATTTTTCAACTCACGTGAATGATGCAAGTTTGCTCATTTGCGTGAGTTGAAAAATCTGAACTTAATCGTGCGAATGAAGTGAGTTAAAACAGAAGATTCCAGCATCCAAACTCGCACAAATTAAGTGAGTCACAGGCATGTCACACTACATGGGACAAAATCACCTGTACTTGCACAACAGTTTATTTATTTATTAGTTTATTTGTCAGGGACAATGCAAAAGAACATTGTAACAAGTTACAGATGTGTTGCATATA
>JAOVVB010055284.1:0-29240 GCA_028570985.1 Heterobranchus longifilis
ACACACACACACACACACACACACACACACACACACACACACACACACACACACACACACACACACACACAGAGCGCACATGCATCCCACCTCATTGTCAATTTTTCTTTTCTCTGCTGGGCTCTTGAATGTGCGCCCATACATCCTGGAGGTCTTAATGCAGTCATTAAAGCTTTCATGCTGCTCGCTCAACTCAACTTTCTTCCTGTGCAGCACCCATAAATTGGCCCATACACACAACCAGCTGGGAAATGGTGTCAGCTACTGTATAATAAGTATCCATGGGTGTCAAACACAGCTTTTTTCCCTGAATGGACAACCACACTGATGTTATTTATCTGGGCTATACCATTTTCTTCCCTCAAACAAAGCCGGGGGGAGGTCGGGGCACGCAACAAGGCTGTTTAATACCTTTCGCCAAGATAAGAGAAATGGTATGCCCAAGATTAGGGGCAGGAAATGCCCTCTCGGGTGGTGGGAAACTTAGTGAGAAACAGAGGCTGTATGTTGGAGGTGTAACCGATAGCTGTCTGGCTTGTTCAGCCCCCTGACACGGGAGAAAGTTCAGTCTGGACTTGTTGTGGCATGGCTAATGGAGGACAAAATGACAACATTGTTAACATCACACAGGAGCGGCATGCATTTTTATGTTTATTATAGGTTTGTATTGGAAATGCATTATTTCAATGGAAAACGTGTGTGCATATGAACTGTAACTGTGCATGCCGCCCTGTGTGTGTACAGTATGTGTGTGTACTCTCTCTGAACTCAAGACACGGTTCCCTGCCTGTTCTTTGGAGCAGCGCTGTAAATCAAGCTAGCTCCAGTTCCCTCAGCCAAAGGCCTACATACATAGGGAGAGAGGCCATTTATTCAGTGCTGTTTCAACTTGTTACTCTACTGCACTTTAGCCTGGTTTCCTCCTTTGCTTGCTGCACCAGTCCCCGAATGCACAGTTTAAAAATGCATGCCGATGTCTAGACAACGAGATAAAACATGGGCATGATTTTGCCACAGAGAAAGCCAGGACGCTGTTGGCTGAGAATTTTTGAGAGGGATGAATGTGCACTGAAAGCAACAATCAGTCGGAGTTGGCTTTGATGTCTCCCTCCCTCTCTTTAGCCTTGTCTTTCTTTCTTATTCTCAAGTGTTCGCTAAAGTAAAAGGCCCATTCCAGACTTGGAAAAATCATCCTGTATTTACTTGAAGACAAAAACAGTCAGCCATTTGGTTGAACCTTGTGTCAAGGGTTTAGACTGGGATAAGATGTCTCGAGCTAGCACAATTCAATTTAATTTTAACTGATACATTTTATTTTCTGTTAATTGTATCTTCCTACACCATTGTCTAAATGTGTCAAGTATGTTTTTGCCTAATTGTAGTAAAATGTCAAGATATTTATTCTAAAAAAATATATATCAGAATCAGCCTTAAAAATCAATTTAACCACCAGGATTCCCATAAATATTTCTGGGGACATGACCTTGGTGACCTCAATGGTACTGTAGCTACAGCCCTGTTTTCTAACCTCATGAATGATGAGGTGAAACCAGAGCTGGGAAAAAAGATTTAAGTGTTCTAAGGTTTAAGTATTGTTGACAGTAATGATAAATAAATAAAATATTTCTTGCATATTTTAAACGATTAGATTTAAAATTAGATTTAGTTCCCTCTACTGGTTAAGACTTTCCAGGCTAAGGTTAAACTAAATGGTCTGCTTGTTCTCAGCAAGTGGTGGAGCAATGTTCAACATCACAGACATGAAGAAAAAAATCAGACTTTACATGATTCTGTCAAGTCAGAGTGATTAAAATCCACTTGACACGCAGGTTGACATACAGCTGGAGAAAACACTGCAATGGAATAAGTAAAGAGTGATGCAAAAAGACAGTCGATAGGGAGGGCTTTCATGTGTTTTCTCAAATAGGAAAATGGGGGAAAAAAACGGAAAAATTAGAGAGCGGGCAGAGAAGGGAGGAGGACGGAGAGAGGAGAAGAACACAGGCCTAGCAGAGTGGTGGCTGACCACAGCAAATTGACCACAGGCAACCTCTAGACTGCTCAACCACAGTGTGTGTGTGTGTGTGTGTGTGTGTGTGTGTGTGTGTGTGTGTGTGTGGGTGTGTGGGGGTGTGTGTGTGTGTGTGTGTGTGTGTGTGTGTGTGTGTGCGTGCGTGCGTGCGTGTAATAAAAACAGCGCCTAAGGTTCCTGAAAATTTGGCAACATAAAGACACATGCCACATATCCCACAGCCAAACTGTACATGAAGAAATGCCCTGACACACACACACACACACACACACACACACACACACACACACACACACACACACACAGCAGCACTTACTATGCAGGGCAGGGCTGTGTGTTGCAGAGATGGGAGCCCAGTGTGGGTCTGGTGTGGGGATTGCACATGGTGGAGTTGATCTGAACCTTCTGGTCCTGCAGACAGATGGCCTTGGTCGAGATACGACCTGATGGAAAAATAGAGAGTTGATGTAGTTTGTGTTTATGACAGTTTTAGCATTCATGCTGTTCATTCAAGTCGGCAGGTTTTATCGGACAATGTGGCCTATCACAGACATATCGGTATCTATCTGTATCAGCGTAGATGTTGTCCGATATAAGTCGATATGAAAACTTTTTTTACAAAACATATAATGCAGAAAATGATGCAATTTACTGATACTGAACATACAGTACTCATGTTTATTTAGCCATCTATTTTACTTTTGTTTCTTCTTTATTTTCTGTGTTTGTTTCTAGAATGTATACTGTATAATCATGCTAAAATCATAATCATATATTCTTTAATAAAGTTATTTGTTTTAGAAAGCAGCCTTGTGATTACCTTTGCAGAGTCATATCGATGCAAAATCAGTGCACAATGCAAATAGAAAAGGTCTATTTTCATTCCAGCTCAAAAACTCTATTGGCCATCATATCGGTAATTGGTCTTAAAAATCCCATATCAGCCGGGCTCTAAATCTGAAAGTTCAATTTTGTAACTGTCATGGAGTCGAAATCTCTGTTGTTAAGTCACTGTGTCTGTTGCAGGGACCACAGTAACAACACACGCACACACAGCCATCCACTGACAAGTGAGCAGGGGGTTTCTGTGAGTCTTTTGGGACCAACAGAGTCTAAACTTCTTGTTTGACAAAGGTGCTTTTCATTAGCCTTAACACACTTCCTGGACTACACAATACAAAAACACACACTCTCTCTCTCTCTCTCTCTCTCTCTCTCTCTCTCTCTCTCACACACACACACACACACACACAGATCAAATCTGACACACGTGTACATAGAGTATACACATTAATATGCACATATTTGTACCTCTTTTTTATTCTAAGTGACCATTCACTGAGCTTGTTTGCTATGACTAAAAATAAACTACATTCTGTAAAAATCTATAAATGCAAATTATTAGTAATTGTTGAAACAACAAGGCTACATGATTCAAACTGTCACTGGAGGATTTGATGAGTTAATTAAGATATAATTATGCTCCATGGCTTGTTTGTATTGTATCATCTAGTATTATACGTATTATAAAGGAAAAAAAAAAAAGGTCATACTTGTTTTATTCTAATCTAACCATATTTGGCTGCTCAGTTTACATACTTGGTTGCATTTTCAGATGGTATGTTTTCACTTTTAATGCTACAAGAGGAAAAGCTTTAAAGATGAGGAGTAGCAGATGTGTTTTGGCAAATGTAACTTGATCTCGAGTAACACTGGCTGACGTTAAAGCCTATAAACACCCTGTTTAATCCATTCCTTACACTTTTGCTTGTGTATTTGGTTTTGGAAAAGGCTAGGAAAAAAAACACCCTCAAAGCTCTTTATATACCAAGTATCGCTCTCCATACAAACCCCACGCACACTGCTTCAACATGTGGAGATATCCAAAGCTTCACAGGCCTGCCATGCTACGGTTGCTAAGTTATGATTGGAAAGCTGCTGTTCAAGACAGGGGTTTAGCAAACGGTCAATCCATGTACACGGCACATGCACACACACAGAGGTCTTCCAGTTTCATCCCTCAAACAAACATGCACAGATCTACATACAAACACAAACACAGTCTCACCTCCAGCACAGGGAGCAGAGCAGTCAGAGCGCACCACACCCCAGCTGTAGTCGGGTTTCCTCTCAGTGCGAGGCAGGGTGTACTCCCACACCACACCCGGGTTCTTTCCCTGCAGAAGGATCTGTCAGAAAAGAGAACAGTAAGTCAGAAAGTCCAGTCCATTTTAAACTTTGATGCAATACTAGTATTTTAAAAAAAACCAAATCTCTCTTTTGATACCACAGCAAAAAGAAAAAGTCTGCACACAGTAAAGTCACTGTTGGACAGTTCATTTTCTTCCCCATTGTTTCATCTGTGCAGCCTTAGGTTGCCTTCTGCTTTTTTTATAGGTACTTTCGATATTATAGAAAGTGGATAATATCATTTGAAACATGTAGTGTTGAAAAAGTATCAAAGTATCGATACTTGCTAGTACTAACCCTAACCCTGACCTCAAAACTATCCAGGTCCACAGCAAACAACCATAACATGTCTTTCCCTATATACAGTATGATGAATACCCTCTTTCTGAGCCAATATGTAATAAATATATCATAGTATTTTCTTCTGTATTGGTAGAACTCCAAGAATCTATACAGTAGGTCCTACACTGTACAAACAAAAAGGTCCATGTGCATTGAAAGGAGAGAAGAAACAAATAGCCCATCTGTTATGGATTCCAGTGCAAGACACTAAAGGCTAATTTATGCTCAACGTCAGATGCGGATACGGACGGAGTCTTCTGTCCATATCCTGTGTTCATTTGGTCCGTATTTCTGCACGTTCTCTGAAAGCTTATGGATACGGACTTAATGGAGCGGTATCGCCGGAAATCGTTGGGGCATTGTAGCGCGAGACTGTAGAGAGGTGGAGACACGACCATATGAGGAAGAAATTTAAAAACAATGGCGGAATGGAATGGCAAAGTATTTATACATAATGGATTTAATAGATATAGTATTTAATGGGCTCACAGACCACCGCCGTCTACAACGCTGCCTCCTCTTTTCCCTCTTTCTTAAGAGATATATTATTACGACCTCCTCCACTGTCCTGTTTGTTGTTGTCAGAAAATTTTGACTCTTTTTTCTGCTGGTGGATGTATTGCTTAACATCTATTGCCAACGTAAAGGACGCCTGGAAGTATGTGGGCAGTGACGGTGACATCGTTTGAAATTACTGGCTCAATTTTCATACGTAAAGGGAGCATAAAGAGCCTTAAAGGTAACACCACTGACACCGTGGCAGCCTAATTCAGCCATTTAGATCCCACCGAGCCATTAGATCTACCCACTAACCAGAAGGCTCCAGAAACATTAAGGAGCGCTTTGTTCCCTCTCTAGTCCAAACTGGCTGACCACACTATTATAAGGTCATTTTATTTGGACAGTACAGGGACAATTTCCATTTTCTTTTGAGAGTTGGCTCTTTTTTTACCACATCCTTTATATTGGCTGGCGATTCTGAGTTACCTTTTTCTGTACGGGACATTTATTTGGACATTCAAGTCAAGCAGAGACTAACGGATGAATGAAAGCAGACATACCCATTACAGAAGAAGCATCAGGCTATCATTAAGGCAACCCCATGAGGATTCACTGCCATGGTGAAGAATTTTGTTTGAGGCACATTTACATAGTCACCTCACAGTGTGTCATTTTAAACCATTTCAAAACACTGCACTGGACTTTGTTCAGTATAGTTATGTTTCTTTTACAGCCCAACTCGTTTCAATTCAGGTTGGATGGGTATTAATCCATAATCAATTTAGCAAACTGTATGAAGTCCAACTGTCAACAGCCATTACAAAAACATATCAAGTCTATCAATATCTGCAATAATGAGCTTTGACAAGTGTATTTTCTTTGGGGTATATCCTAAAGTACGAAGAATCTACCATCAACCATCCAACTTAGAAAAGCCAAGCACCTTCTGGGTTTGATTCCACATTCAGCAGTCCTGGGGTGCATCCACTGACTGGACCAATCACCTTCAGCTGCATGTTAACTGTTCCATGTGTACGGTCGGCCCAGCTCCAGACAGGAGGAGCAAGGAGCTGTCTAATGTCAGACAAACACATCTACATATGTTGATTCAGTGTATACAAACAGCTGGAAGGCACATTCACAAGCATACTAAAACAGAGGGGCGCAGAGAGGTGTGAGATAGATAGATACTGGACAGGTGCATGCCAGTGTTCTAAAAACAACAGGAAGTTAGTTATTGTAGTCGCCCCATTGCCGCAATTTCAGTCAAAAATCGCACTCCTCTGAGTCATAACTCAAAGACCTGAATATGTTTTAGGTTCAATGTGACTTACACTTTCTGTGGATGTCATTATCTTGAATAAACATCCATAAAGCTGCTTAGAAATCATAAAAAGCACCATATCTTCAAATATTTGTCAGTGTCAGTAATTCAGTGATAGTACATCCATAAGTGCACTGCCAACTGCCTTTTAATGTTGCCAGTTTGATTCAGGTTGATTCAGAACACTGGGCTCAAGCTGTGTGCAATGCACTGAATCCATGGCAACATTATACATCCTGTTTACAACCCCCAAAGTAGGAGTTGTAGTTTTGGGGTGTTTGGGGTGAGGTGTCACGATTTTGTCCGAGGGGCGGCCCACATGTCAGACTTTAAAAAACCCCATGTGCTAAAACTTGCTTGTCTGCTTGCGTTATCTGTTGTCATTCAAAACTCAGCCAAAGATTTTTAGTTTAAGTTTAATTACTCTGTTAGGCTTGTGCACTAAAACCTGCTGTGCACATTAATCTGCACTGGTCAGAGAATTTTAGTGCATCCAAGTGCAGAAACAGACTGTGCTTTGATTTTGGTCACACCATCAAGCACTGATATTAGACACTGGAGCAAAAGGTCTGCTTAATTTCACACCAGGCACATAAAGCACCATCTTATAGTGCATTATTATCAGCATCAGTTACTTTTATCTATCGTAAGTCCTTTTCATAGTCAATGATCTTACCCACTGTCTAATTAACAAATGTAAGCTTAAACCAGGTTAGATCAAAGCCTAAACCAAATTTAGGCTTAAAAATGTTCTGACTGATAAGTCTCAAGATTGTAAGCAAGGGGCATCCAGGTAGAGCAGTGGTAGATTCCCTGCCTACCAACACGAGGGTCGTAGGTTTGAACCCCGTGTTGCCTCCGGCTTGGTCGGGCATCCATACAGGCACAATTGGCTGTGTCTGTGGGTGGGAAGCCGGATAGGGGTATGTGTCCTGGTCGCTGCATTAGCACTTCTTCTGGTTGGTCGGGGCGCCTGTTCAGGGGGGAGGGGAACTGGGGAGAATAGTGTGATCCTCCCACGCGCTATGTCCTGCTGGTGAAACTCCTCGCTGTCAGGTGAAAAGAAGCGGCCGGAGACTTCACGTGTCAGAGGAAGCATGTGCTCGTCGACAACTCTCCCCAGATCAGCAGAGGGGGTGGAGCAATGACCGGGACAGCTGAGCAGGGGGAATTGGCCAAGAACAATTGGGGAGAAAACTGGAAAAATCATCAAAAATCCACACATTTTTTAGAGAGTGCTATGGAGCTATCTCTCTTACCCTGAACCGCACTATCAACGTGTTATTGGCCATCGGCCACAATTCAAACCAAAGTGCACGCTCACTGTCTCAGACTGTGGCCCCTCTAAACTTGAGGACATCTAGCCTAAAATGATGAAATTGTGGCCCTGGCCTCCTTTAAACTGCATAAGAACCGGAAACACTTTAACACCCACACTTCCTTTGCTGATGCTATACCCACCCAAAGCAAACCCAAACCCACTGCCACGAAACAACTACTACCACTAACCACACCAGGATGCTTATCCAAGGAAAAGCAACTCTTACCAACATTCACGCTCCTTTGACAAACAACCATCAATGATGTGAACCACCGGCAGCTATAAAAACAACATTCAGCAGGATTTATTTCTAATCCCTTTAATAGAGGCCCTTCACATCATTGAAGCCTTGAAGCTTTCTAAATAACAGATCTCTCTTTCCTAAGCCATCCACAATGTTGAATAAACCCAACCAACCACAGCATTAACATTGTCTAAGAGGAGAGACGCTAACTTTCAAATAATAATTTCAGACATATCCAAACCTGTCTCCTGTCTAGTTCTTCAGTCTGCAGCCAAAGCTCATTCCCTGACAACTAAACACCCAAAACGATAAGGACAAAGAAAAATATCTAACCACACTACAAACCAAAATGCCACAAACTCCTGCAAAACAGTCACAATAGCAACAATGAATTTACAAGTGGACTTGCTAATGTGTTGCTATGTAAGCAGTGTCGGTATAAAGCCTTATACTTCTTCCGGGAGGAGACCCCGGCCGGAGGAGGTTCCTCCTCCCATTCTCTGCAGCCAGGGCATAGCGCCGCCCAAGGCGAGTTGTTTCCACTATACCAGAATGAAAGACATTCGTTCCAGACCTCCCCCCAGCATGGACCCATCACTGTGGAGATAGGTCTGGCTATGCGAGACTACAACACATATAAATCTACCAAAGCTCTACAGCCAATAAATACATGAGCCTTGTCTGGACTGACAACTCAAACTACCATCAGTAGGAACTGCTGAAAGTGCTCAATAGTAACGTCAGTCACTGAGTTTACATGCAACATCATTTAGGCATTACAATTTTATTTTCCAACATGTTTTAACACTCCACTGTGCTCACTTGACTTGAGTTATTCTGTTTTTGGGGTCTAAATTGGACTTTTGGTCCATAGAAAAATCACATATATTGAAATATCAGAATAATGTGCCTATCTTCCTTCAGTACAACATCAGACCACAGAGTGTTGGTTTTCACAACCCAACCACCACACCACTCATCAAGTCAGATGAAATGATGATGAATTAGAATTTGGCAGACCCACAATGCTTTGCCCTGGACTGGCATGACCTCGCCTTGCCATAATGTACCATAAGAATGTCAGTTCATGGGGAATAATCCAACAAGCCCTCAAAACCATACGACCATGTGTCGTTTGTTCCAGCTCTCTATACGATATATTTTACTAAAATAGCGCCCCTAGCGACCAGAGTAAATATGACCCATATGAGTGTTTTTCGCCCTCATACCTTAATGCTACATTTGTGGTTTTAAACATGCTGTTAACATTGTTAAAACGGACATTGTTGCGGTAGGTTTAGGTTTAGGCCACAAAACAACTTGGTAGGGTTAGAGAAAAAGGTCATGGTTTGGGTTAAAATCACTACATTTGAGACATTAAATCACGTCACATGACGCGGCATGTACATCACGTGACGTGGAATGTCACATCACATGATGCGCCACATACCATGTACGTCACATACTTCCGGTTGTTACGTTCACTTAAAAATAACTCGCTGTTTAATTTTATTTTCGACCGGGACACAAACCCTGGTCTCCTGGGTGAAAGTCCTCGGTGTGTTTCTTGCTCTAAATAGTCTGTTACATTACTTCCGGCTTTTTGCCGCCATAATACGGCAGGGAGACGCCTAACAATAAAACGTCAGTATGGGTTGTAGTTACTCTGACTGCTAGGGGCACTATTTCAGTAAATGCTCATGTGGGCGTTATTACAATTTAGGAAAAAATATCAACTGCTGTCATTTTCCTCACAGGACAGGCTGGAATAATCCTACTTGGTATCCACTGAGACCTCAGCCATATGTTCCTCCTCTTGTTAGTTACTTCCCCCACCCCCCCCTTACCAGCTGTACAGATATGAACACCTTGTCACAGTTTGTGCTCACACTCAATATATATATATATAATTATTATATTTTATTTTTTGAGTGTTTCAAGCTGAGTAAGGGTCTGTGAGTGATCAGTGTGAATAACCTCCCCCATGTACTCTCCAAGTATTTTTTTTCTGTGACAGCGCCAGTTAAGTAGAATGTGTGAAACAGATGAAGATCAGCAGGAGAAAAAAACCCTACTCGCTTTCCTTCATTTGGCTCTTTTCATTTGCAGTTAAAGTCCCCGTGCACTGACCTTAACTTCTCACATCCAAAGAGTTCAATTGCAGAATTTTTAATCTTTTAATCTCACTCTCCCCCCTCTCTCTATCCTTCTCTCTCTATCAACCTTGTTCTCCTTTTTGTAATTACAGGACATACTTATAGAGATTATGCTCATGTCATCTGCAGATCCGCAGCATGCTACCACTGACTGCTGGACAGATGTATGACTGGGACACACGGACAAGCATGAGGAGCACTGTCGCAAAGTCTCTTCTTTAAAGAATGTATAAGGTTATTATAACTTAGGTTCTTGTGTAATTGTTTCTATCACTGTAGCCACTGAACTAAGAGGTGGGAATGATATGACATTGCTACCATGAAGTATGACAGGGCAAGAAACACAAATGGTCTGACGATCAGATGTGTTGGAAGCAAACCAGTTGTTTAGCCCGATTATCCATTTTGGAAGTAAAACCAAAAGTGAGTGCACCCTCTCTCATTGCACAGGAAACCTGTGTGCATGAACAACTACATGCAAGTCATGCAGGTCAAACTTGAACCAGGAAGTTGGTCTGCAACTTGGTATTTATAACAGACAATTATATTATTTGCTTTCCATTTCTCTACCACATAAGTTTTACTAACCTGGTAGCTTCTTAAAAAAACACTGCTCGTGCTTTTTGCCCCATTTCAGTTCTTAGCGAAGTCATCACGTTCCTAGATCTCAGCAATTAACTTGGTGAAAACAATCTTATTACCAATAGGAACAAAAGTTCCAGTGAGTCCTCCAACCCACACAATCATATCTGTTGTTTGGACCCACTCTCTACTGTAACGCGACCCTTATGAGATGGGAGTAAATATGATGCATATGATCGTTTTCCTTCCTCATACCAAATCATTATGTTTGCAGTTTTAACGAGCGTTGTTTCGGTAGGTTTAGGCAGCAAAACAACTTGGTACAGTTAGTTAGAAAAAAGGTCATGGTTTGGGTTAAAATTTTTGTAAAATATTTGTTACGATAACTCACTTCCATGCATAGGTAAATTACATAATAAAGCATGTGACGCAGAATGTGACATAGTTCTGGTTGTTACGTTGAGTAAAAAATAACGTTTAATTATATTTTCCAACGGGACATGAATACCTATCCACCACCCCTCCCACCTGCCCTAAATTATCTTTCTCACTCTAAATACTATGTTCAATGACTTCCTGCTTTGCTGCCATGATAACATCTATGAACCCTAGCGGGCACCGCCTAGCACTAGCACATAAATACGGGTCGACAAGTTTTTATTTACTAACTCTACCATGGCAACATGTTTACAACAACAATGCTAACAAGCTAATGTTTAGCAGGTATAATTTGTATCATGTTAGCCATCTTAGTTAGGCATGTTAGCATGTTAATACATTTCCCACAAAGTGAGGCTGATTTATTATTATTTCATTTCAAACCAAAGAGTTCTGGGAACCATACATGATTTTACAAAATTGTTTGCTAATCCATCTAGTAGATGTTGAGATATTTCTCAGTAAAAATGTTGACCTGCTGATGGCTCCATAGGAAAAGGTTGTGTTCATGTTGTGGGCAACATGAATATCTGGATAAAATTCCATGGCACTCCATACAATAGTTGTTGAGATATTTCAGTCTGGACCAAAGTTCTGGTCTAAACCAACTGTCTGACATACTGATGTTGCCATCCTTAAAGCCACACCACCAGAATGCTAAAAATAAGATTTCCATGTTTTGAAAAAACAAAATTATCCCGAAATATAACCACGCTCAGTAAAAGCAAGACTGTGGCATTGGAGAATGCAGAAATTGCTGAGGCAAATTTATCTACCTAATCTGTCATGCAACCTCTTCTGGGAATGACAATATTAGATTTTTGTTATACTAGCCTGCATCTCTGCAAGCATTCATCTTGCAGAAACAACAATGGGCTGTTCAAAAGCCAACTACAGAAGCTACTCCTCGAAACTGCCCACAAACAGAATTGTCTTTTCTAAAATAGCTACAAAAACACTCAAAAACACAAACAAGTGACCAGCCAAACACTTTGGAAATTTCACACTGGTATTCCTCCTGGATTTACAGGCCAGCCATTCCTGCTTTAACCGCAGGATTTCAGTAGCCAAAGGGACTGACTAGCTTTTACATGACTACCACTTCACCCATGGCAGAGGGGGAAATAAAGTGTCTACTCTTCACCTGGTTTCCACTTCTGTTTCCACGCCTAGGGTTCAGAGTTCAAGAGAAAATGAATGCTTTCGCTGACAAAGTTATGTGGGAAGAACATCCCACACATCCCACCACCATTCACTTAAGCCTACAGAGTCATAAGGATAATGACTCTGCCGCTTGTCCAATATTAGTTTTGCTCTCAGGAGGATACGCCTGTCCAGCATCACATTCTGCTGCTTCAGGACGGGTAAAGACTCGTCCTTTCCTCAAAGCTCTGGTTTCTGACACACCACTGATTACAAACGTGGGGCAAAAAAAATAATATATATAGTACCTCAGCTCATAAATCATCTCCTATACTGTGCAGAACATCTCACTCCAAGCAAGCATCTGATTTTATACTTTTCATCCCTGCCTCTAACGGGCAGTTGACTTAGGGATTTTACTCGCTCTATTAGCCACGAATCACATGGCTGCAACAAAGCACTTTTGAGATCAGTGGCCGTGGGGGCCACATCCATGGCTTTGAGTATGTGTACGCGGACAAACACGTGACTGTGTTACACTGGAGCCAGCAGTACCAAGAAACTGTACTGCATATACACAAGGGGCAGGCTTCTGCCATGTGAGACTGAGCTGAATAGTGAAAGTGGCACAAAGGCTGATTTGGACTAATTGTGCCACATCTCCCTCTTTCTGATTTCCACATTGTTCTCATTGCCTGCTTAAAGGATTGGTTCAACCAAATTAAACAAAACATTTTCTCTTACTTTTACTAGTATCTGTCCATGCAGATTTTCTTTTAAATATTTGTCCTGGATTTAAGATATCTGCCTATAGAATTTCTGCTGCCCAATGGAAAGTAGCGCTGAAATTAAAAAATCTAGGTGTGCGGATTGACTCTGAACATACCTTTACACCACACATTAATTGTGTCATGAAAAAAGTAAATTTTGGTGTTGGTGTTCTGTATCGCTCCACACATTGTTTTACATTTAACGTTAGAAAGAGACTATAGCAATAATGGACTACGCTGACATTGTCTACGAGAATAATAATAAAAAGGCTATATCCACACTACTATGTTTTTGCTTTAAAACTCAATTTTAAAACTAATGTGATCTCCAACCTCACGTGCACTTTAGGGTACATTTTATGAACCAAAAAATAAGATCCTTGTCTAACAGCAGTTCTCTGAGACCTCTGTGCCACAGACACCGCTGCTTTTGCCAGGTAACGGTGATGCACAGGGCTTCAGATGGCCGTTTCCAAATGTCTCTGTTTCTGCCCATCCAGACTAAAATGCAACCCTGATGTTACTAAAATAGGGTCAGCAGCATTTCCAAACATCTTCATTAGTAGTGTGGACGCAAGGGGTAAACCTGGCAAATGATATGCATTTTAAAACAAAAATGTATTAGCATGGATGTAGTCTAAAACTGATCTTTGTCCTCTCAATATAATATATAACAGACTGCAGATTTATACTGGGTTGTTCTTTTTTTGACACCCCATTGCACAATGTTAAACACACTCAGATGGCTCCCTCTTGATATAAGATATCAATTTCACTGGTACCAATTTATTTTCAACTGCATTAACTTTAACCACCCTTACTGTCTAAAAACAGCTTTTTAGAAGAAGTTGGTGAAAAAGCTTTTATGTTTTGTGCTCCTTGTGATCACTGTTCCTTTCTGTATTTAGAGATTGATCATTGTTCTTTTGATTGTGTCTAGTCTATGGTTGTACTCTTTTTTGTTTTTTGTTGGTTTGTTTTTTTATCATTGCTGTGCTGTATAACACTGCGTCTTGTACTGTTCTGCTATCCATTTGTTTGGGACCCCCTTGAAAACGAAATGATACATCTCAAGGGATTTATCCTGATATAATACATTTCTCTATGTATATTTAAACTGTGTTCAGACAGAATGCAAAGTGGATTTTAAAAGCAGCATGATTGCATATAATGGACAGTCACGAGTTTACCCCAGAGTAGTCTCGCATTGCCAGACTTATCCCCGCAGTACTGCTGGAGGAAGGCCTGGATTCAGTGCACTTTCACTCCTGGATAGTGAAAAAAACTCCCTGGCCTGTTTGCATTTCTTTAAACCAATCACAATCGTCCTGGGCAGCACCACACCCCGGTGCCTCTGCAAAACTGAGGGAAAGCGTTTGTAAACATTCTTTGTAGATCTTTACAATTATTCACAGAGCAGGCCTGCCTTACTGCATGAAAACTTAGAGGCTGTTGTTTCCTGTAGCAAAGGGACTTTGAGAACGGGAACACAGACTTTCTGTATGGACAGGAAGTAAGGCTTTATCCAGACTAGCCCAGAGTGGCACATATCGAGGGGAAGAGGCGATTATGGAGCTTCCTGTCTTAAATTCACTTTGACAGTGTGTTTTGTGTGAACTGACCATTTAAACTATTGGCTTTGATTTGAATTAATCCTAAAGATATTGTGAAACTTTTTTTGTCTTTGTCTTCTTCTACTTTTTAACTTCATAATCTCTTTCTTTCACTCACAAAGAGGACAGCTCTGCACAGGGCTCTGAACCCCCAAAAGCTTGAATTTTTTCTGATTAAAGCCTTCCACACCACCCACCCGTCCCCAGATCATCCCTGACGTAACCAATCACCAAACACAATTAATCCCCCACAGAAGCATTGCAGACTGTTAGAACCACCCCTGTTCTCCCTACCACCCAAACTTTTTTTTTCATCTAAGCCTATTCATATCCAGACGTAAAAAAAAAAAGAGGCGCGGCAGCTCTGCCAGGGACCCTGTCACTGTCAATTGCCACAAACGGACATCACCCGGCAGCGGCGGCTTACTTCAAACACCAGCGTCTCATTAGTAGGTCCAGCGGCATAAAGGCTCTCCGGCTTGTTGAAAGAGCGCTGGTAGTCAAACACGGTCCCACCAAAGTGGAACTTCCCCGGCCAGTCCACAGTCCAGTCCCCAGTCAGGTAGTACTTCCTCTTCAGGGAGCGGGCAGCCAGGTAGCTGGTGGAGACCTCCATTTCCTGAACGTGAATACTTCGTGCCCCACCTGGGACTGTTACCATGGAGTAATACTCTGGGGAAAAAGGAGAAGGAAGGAAGGTCAAGGCTGGATCATGCCCAGATATTTGTTTATTGCTGTTCTCTAATTCATATGTCACGGGTCATCAACTACATTTGTCCAAGCCAAGGGACATATTTTTTCTAAAGCAGACACTGCAGGGGCCAGACTTTCAAATAATAATTAAAAAAAACATTACATTTATGTAGACCTAATTAGCCTATCGTTGTTTAATATGTTAACTTTCTTACAAAATACATTTTATTTTTATTAGCCTATATCAGTGTGAACAGACTCCTAAACAACATGGGAAATCCATAAATGACTAATGAGATTCTTGTGGGTGCACCTTTCCCATTGCCATGGCTTCCTCCAGTGATGGATAATGTTCCCAGTACCGCTCTAATATGTCACCGTATTTTCCATATTTTCTGCCGCCTTTACCACCTGTGACAAGCTTACCGTTAGCCCTGTGTTGAAGGGTGTATTGGCCCTTGAAGAACTTGCAAGTGGAGTTGTCTCCCTTACAGACTCCGCAGGCATCCAGAGAAGCCTTGGAGCCGAGAGACTGGTCACAGCCTACTGCCTGCACACATACATGCACACGCACACGCACACGCACACGCACACACACACACACACACACACACACACCATCAATGTGGACAGAACTATTAAAAGGAATAAACTAATGCATTTTGACAGTCCAGGGGTAACTTTGATTCCATCTGTGTTGTGACATCAGGTGTTTCACATAACTGCTGCACCTGACACGGTGGGGTGACGCAGCATTACTCTGAAGATTAGATGAAGCGAAGGGAAAAGACGAATATGCATTACAGTGGTTTTATTCTAAGGATTACAATAAACATCATTCATTGGCCAGATTTTTAACACCTGCTCGCACATGTTTTACTACAGTATTTAAAATCCATGCTGGGACACATAATTATAATAATTATAATGCCCTTGTGCATGCTAAAAGCAATTAGATGGCATATTGGCAAGAATTACTCCGTAAAGGGCTGCAATAGGGCTGTAACAGTGTATTTGTACCGAACCGCCATGGTCTGGTGCACGCAGCAACATGCAATACAGTGAATGTAGATTGATGCATGTAATGCAGAACCAAAGTTCACAAGCGCTTGATAAAAATGTAGCCGTAGTCAGTCACACGATAGCGAGCACAAATGAAACGGTGGAGCTGGAAGACCCGCCCACGGATTCCCGGTCAGCTGCAGCAGCAACGGACAGAGAGTTGTGTATAAGACGAGGATGGCGTGTTGGCGTTGCTCCACCGTTGTAGGCTCTGTGAATAAAAACTCATCCAACATGCTAACACAGATTTGACGACATCACCCAGATGTGTCGATCACCCGGACGACAAATGTTTTGGGTGCTTGAGTGTTTAAATATAGCCATGGTGGAACTAATGGTAACACTTCTCCTAATGCAAAAGTGTGACCTGTTGCCTTTTGGGAAAGTGTTTGTTCAGTGTTCGTACAGTGTAATACAGTACAAGTCTTTGACATTTTTCTGATTTTTATAATGTAAATAGTTTTACCGAAGTTGCCAATGGGCAAAATGTTACCACAGTTCCCAATAAATGAAAAGATACATATCCTCATGCATTTGTTTGTTTTTCCGCTGAACCGAACTCGAACTGTGACTAAAACCATGGTATGAACTCAACTGTGACTTTTATGTAGCCTACACACCTAGACTTCAAGTATGACAAGTAACATGACTGCTTTTGACAACTAGACAGATTTTGAACAAATCCCCAGTCTATCCCAATTGTCTAAATCTCTTAGTTTAGTTTATTCGGATTAGCATGACGTCAGCTAGTCTTCCTGGGGTCCAACACAGAAATCACACAAATCTCTTAAGTGAAACTGAAAGTGAACACACCCAAAAAGTCCATTGTAATCATATTTTGCAGTAGGTCAGAAAATTGGCTCCATAAAATTTCATAAACATTTCAACTTATTTCCCAAAGGTTTGCTTTTCTTTTTAAGGCAGGTGTTGCAACTGCAAATCCTGGTCATACACCCAAACCTGCACCGTGCCACTCAATTCTGACACCTTTCCTACAAATACCAAGTTGTTTTTCTGTGTACCATCATGTCAAAAATGATCTCATGTAACATTTTGCTACAGTGCCACTACGAGTTTTACTGTGCAGCATGGTGAATCTATAGAAACAATGTACCTCACACACTCCATCAATGCAGACATCTCCTTTGTGGTCGGAGCAGGAGGTGCCATCCTTGACCTTGCTGGACATGGCAAAGAAGAAGTCAAAGTCTTCTGCAATGCAGTAGAGCTTACAGATGTCTTCGTCTGCACACAGAACATACAAATACAAATACACACAGTAGCATCAGGGGAAAAAAATGCAATTTTGGGGGGAATGGCACTTAATTTTACTGATTCATTCAAGTTCTTCGATGACCTGGTAAACGTAAAGTTACTGTGGCTACTGTACTGTACAGCTCCTGCTGAGGCTGAATTGGAAAAGACAGAAACTGACTATAAATGCACCCAGGGGTATTCATGTGGGGCTACAGGTTTATTTTGTGGTTCAGATCAGTTATCACAGACAAGTCTCTACAGCCGTCTTTGATTAAAATTAATGATGGTGAAGGTGACTTGGCCCAAGGTCCCAGAAGGCAGTTCAGAATCTGTTCCTCTCTACATCACTTCCCATTCATCAACAGCTTAAACAGGCCTGGGACGACGGCCAAACCCACTGCTCTCCTTCATTGCGCTCTCTCTCTCTCTCTCTCTCTCTCTCTCTCTCTCTCTCTCTCTCTCTCTCTCCCTGTGTAACAAAGCTGGCCCGTAGGCTTCCTTTTTAAATCTATCCCCACTGTGTCAAAGGGTGCAGGTGGCTACATGTCTCCCATGCACATTACACAGAGTGATCGTTTCCTCCAGCTTTTTGGCCCTAATCACTGCAGCAGTAAATAGAGGTTGGCATTACAGAAACACTTTATAAAAAATAAAAAGATTAGGACCAGCAGAGTACAGCGGGGTACAGAATAAAAAGATCTACACAGAATTAAGACAAGAAAAAGCTTGCCCCAAGCAATCTGCAATTCTCTGTGCATTTAGCACATGTGTTCTTTGAACAATGAGATTTCTTTTCTTGTGCATTATGTGCCGAGAATGCAGTAAAGATGTCTTAATATTCCTTGCAAAGTACTGTGTATTTTTAAGATAGAGAATCTCTTAGTTTACAAAAAAAGACAAAAAATCTCTCAATTACAGATGCAAGAAACATTACATCCAAACCCTCAGAGCAAATTATGCATTAAATTATTATTCTGATCTGAACAGACTTTGCCCTTGTTGGGTCTTATATCAACTGATCACCTTACCGTCCACTTTGGTGTAGGGCTTCCACTTGTAGTACCAGCCCCTGAAGGGCTTGCTGTTGTACTCGGCGCACTGCTGGGCCCGAAAGTCCACAGAGTTAAGAGGGCATGGCCGAGTGTTACACAGCTGGTTGAGACGGCTGGAGCCGGAGCAAAATTTACCATTATTCTGTGGCCTGGGTGGAGGACAAGACAAGATAGAGAATAAAAAGAAGAAGAGAGACAAAGAAAACAAGGTTTACAGATCTGTTGATCATTAACACACTTTTACCAATGTATCAATACGCCAATCAAAAATCATTACAGTTACATGTACAGCACTAAACCAAGTTACCCAATGTAATACTGCTACACAGAGGTGTGGGACCAAGTCATTGTTTTGCAAGTCACAAGTAGGTCTAAGTCTCAAGTCTTTGCACTCAAGTCCCAAGTCAAGACAGGAAAGTCCCAACTCAAGTCCCAAGTCCTAAACTTTGAGTTTCAAGCACTAAACGAGTCTTATACCATGGTCTGGGTGAATACTCAATTCTGAGTGGCTGCAAGGTGTCCGTTAAAGTGTGATAATGGACACCTACTAAGTAGTTCCGGAGAAATTGTCTGTTCATGGTCTAAATCAATGCACCAATCAGTAACCATAGCAACAGGGATGCAGTCAAAGCCTCCATTTACAGTATTTGGATCATCTTATTTACACACCGAGTGACTCATCCTCTGTCAGGCTGCGGCTGTTTGACAGTACAGTCAAACAGTACACATGGATTATCATTTCTTCATGGAAAAATTGATATTGATTTGGAGACAATGACATAGCTGGATAGCTAGCTAGTCTTGTTGTTAAACACACGGTCAAAATATATTCAGTCATTGTCAACCATGCACAATGTTATTGACCTTGAATGTTGCTAGCATAACATTTCCTCTCCGTAGCTGCCATTGCCTGATATAATCAGACAGAATTGTTAAACTCAGTTTACATCTTCAGTCATCTCAACACGAGCAGATTCTAAGTTCTGGACCCATTTTAACATTTTAAAGTTTTGCATACTCCAATTTGTTTTTTTGTTGAATGAAATTATCTGTGGTATAATTTTGAGTAACGTAACATTAGTTCTTCATAGTTCTCTCCTGCAACATAAATGGATACTGTCAGATTGGTTCAAACTTAGTAGATGTGGGAATTATTATTTATATTACTTCCATCACCAAATACAGATGGACATATGGGCCATGGTGGCCCGATTGTTGCTGCGCCTGCCGCCATGGATTACTACTGCTAATATTACTACCAACACCAAATGCAGATGGAGCCCAAGAGCCTGGTCTGCTCGAGATTTCTGGCTTTAGTAAAAGGCAGTTTTTTTCTGTAAAAGGCAGTTTTTTCTCACCACTGTCACATTGCCGTTGGATGATGTTGGGACTTTGAAAATCATTGAGCATGTTATAGACCTGCTCTATATGAAAAGTGTCCTGAGATAACTTGTTGACTTGCTGGGGATGCTGTCTAGTTGATTCAAGATATTAATGAATTTGTGGCACAAATGAGATACTTTTTAATCTTTGGGCTTGGGGCAAGGTATCAAGTATTTTCAAGCCAGAAGGTTCAAGTCCAAGTGAAGTCACGAGTCATTGGCATCAAAGTCTAAGTCAAGATGCAAATCATTTTTGATTTTGTCAAGTCGAGTCTAAAGTCATCAAATTATGTGACTCGAGTCCACGTCATTGCACAAAGCACATGGGATTGTGCAGAACTGTGCTAGTGCCTGTACTCATTACTACACATACGTCATACAGTTCTAATATCAAGATTCATGTGTATGCTTACCTTGTGGAGGTTTTGACCACTAGTAATGCAACTGATCTTATTTCTAATTGCTGACTTATAGAAAGTATGCATAAAGGGTTCAAAAACAGAGAGCCCTCAAACACTTGCTGAAGTAATATTTAAAAAAAGAAAAATGCAAATGTTTTAAGATGAAGTCTAGAACGGCACTCAGAGAGCACAGACCACGTTGATAGCTGTTTCCAGTGTTCACATGACAACAAAGAGTAAAGGAAACATATCAGGTGAGCCATGAAATACGATTGGGAAATTTTCCAATCATTCTGACAAATGCTCTATCTTGCAACGTTAAGGAAAGAGAAAAATAATTGGTGTATTCGACCCATGATTCAGATCCTCTCCAAAATGTAATGGGTTTTTTCTTCGCCCATACTACATCCTTCCACCAAGTTTCATGAAAATTGGGCAAGTATTTTTTTAAACAGACAAACCGAACCAAAAACATAACCTCCTAGCGGAGGTAAAAATGCATGACAACAGGTTTGTGAGACATCAAGGATACACAATTCCTTTAAGTGAGAAACGCTGAATGCAAACTTTTGTCTGTTTATAAGAAAACTAAACAGGGCAGCTTTAAAGCTTCACAAGGCAAATTTGCACACCGACATCTCCCAATCAGTGTGACTGATGAGCCGAGACAAAGACTTTCAGAGCATAATACAATTCAAGATATTATCATTTAAGAGTTTCTCTCTTACAGTTCCCTCCATCCATGACAAATGTGCTGCCCTAATTCATCAAAATGACAAAATAATGGAATCTTATCTGTCAGTGTAGTAGTAACACTGATCAAAGTGTAAATTAGAGCTTTAAGCAGGATTAAAGATCTTGTTGGTTTAAAATTGGACTGTCAAAGAGAAGCTTGGCTGCCGTGTCAGATGTTTCCATGCCATACCAAATCAGTGCTTATTTAACCACATGGGAATAGCTGGTACAGAACATAAACAGGTAATGGAGTTTTAATATGCTATTAAAATGATAAAAGCAATCACCACTTCTTAGAAAACGACAAGCAGAGTCTTGACATTTAGTAAACATTAAGATGCCATGTCTGAATTCTCAGGCTTTCTAAACTCATGCCAGGCATTCCAACACAACCACCAGCAGAGAAAATTGAGTTTAGCTATTTACGAAAGTGGTCTGCACACACAGAGAGACTGGGGAACCATGCTGATCAAACATGTCTAATAAAAACAATTCACTAAGTGTTACAATGCAACAGAAAATGGCAAACACCAGGAGGAGAATGCAACTAGAGGCATATTTCATTTGAGTTTCCTTCACAAATGAAACAGTATTGAAAATGTCAGAAGCAAAACTGTATTATGCTTCACTGCATTTTTATTTAACTCCCGACCATTCATCCCCTCCACTGAGACCGGGGCTCAATCAAACAGTGACTTAGCAGCCAAGAGTGATGGAGCTCCTCGAGGTGTGTGTGTGTGTGTGTGTGTGTGTGTGTGTGTGTGTGTGTAAATCTGCTCGGTGCCGATCTCGCTTCCCTAGGTGGGGGGGGGGCAGGTTTTCGTAGGCCTGATCCTATTAAGACTTAGTGGCAGACAAATGCAGCCCATATGGTAATGTGCTTACGGCAGGCCAGTGGGGGACTACACCGTATACTGCGTCCGTCAAGGCCTTCTGATCAGAGGCGAGCATTGAAGGGGTTTACTTTTTTTCATTGTTTATTTGACAGGGACAATGCACAATAAATATATTGCACCAGACATAGCTAAAAGCTAATTTGCATCTGTAGTCCCTGGGTGGGAGTCAATGGTGGCACACAATTCTGAGCATAAGATCAAAAAACATAATTCAGCATAACGTACTTGAGAAAGCTGAATGCAATTCATGGATTATGGACAGTCTGGCCCTGAGTTTCACAACACCCTTGAGCCCGTTTTACACATGCACTGCAACCCTGAACTTATCTAGACATTATCCGGAGAAGCTGTATGTGAGAACGCAAATGTCTGAATCATTTGGACCGCATTAAACAGACTTTACCCTGCCAGCTCCCTAGTAAAAAGTCTGCTTAATGTCCGATTGAGACCATGTGTGAGAACAGAGCCGGTCATTGTCTGGAGAATTCACAGCGAGCAAATGGGCGTGTTGATGACGTTTCTATCATGTGGCTGGCGCAAAACCGGAAGAAAACAAACATCCGAGGGTGAAGAAGAAGGGTTGTTCACACAAAGATGCCAATGAAAATGTCTAACTGGAGAGACGACGAGATTCAGGAACTTCTGTCGGGAAGTGCCAATGCCAAAATCAAATGCCAACAAATTCAAGGAACAGCAAGAGACTACGAACCGGCTATGTGGTGTAATCCGAATCATGTCCTGCCTCCTGCACGCTCTATCCAGGCACCACCCCTTGCCTAAACCAGAGTATTTCCAGTAGGTAAGAACACGTCTGACATGGACAATTTCCTGTTGTGTGCTGCATGCGTGAAAGGGCAGGACCTGATCCTCCAGACATTGTCTGGAGTTCACATGAGAAAACGGCTCTGGTTTCTCAACCTCTTTTCTTCTTTGTCTTCTCCGCTACTCTCTTCACCCTAGATCATCCAGTATTATTGCAACTATAAATCTACTTCCAACAAGACAGAAACCAGATATGACAAGTTTTCAGTTTGTTCTTCAGTCATTCCTCTTCTGTCTCTACACCCCAACTCCAACGCAGCCCTCATGACCATTGCTCCGGATGCTTAAATGTCCCGGGAGCCCGGTAAATCTGGCCAGCGACAGAAGCTTAGACTGAACTCCTGTAGGTCAGGGGTCATCATGTCTAGTCTTGTCTTCGCTTTGAGTCACCTGCTCCCCCTGCCTCTCTCACAACTTCCTACACAGATCCACATTCTTTTGCTCTGTTGCGGGCCTAACCCCTGCAAAACCCCCTTTACAAGTCTACCGAGAGACTACACCAAACAAGGTTCCATCTAAGCACCATCGCCCCCTTATCATACACCCTGCTCCCTTTAAATTGAGTGTGTGACAAAATGTGCTCCCTACAAAACCAGGTCAAGATCGTGTACCTAATCTCCTAGGCTTGTTGGTGAGGATTAGGTTGACTGTGTTTGATCTGGCAGGTGGTCTACGGGGAATGGAGGAGTGAGGAGGGAGGGACAGGGAGAAGATTCATTTTCCCTCTCTGAGCAATTCCTAGATGGCTTCATCGGCTGATCCCATAGAACTCTTTTACAAGACTCAGCAAAAGATACATGCTGGCCTCATAAAATGGAGTTTGTAATGATTTTTAAGACTGTTCCTGCTGAGTGAAGATTTTGTAGTAGGGCAGAGGTGAAAATGTACAAGAAGCTGTCATATCTGTATGGTCAGTTTCAAACAATGTAAGATTTTATTAGATTTTGTCTAACATTTGAGATATGGATTCCCATACATGGCATATACCTACACATACAGCAAGTCTGACAAGAATCTATATTAGGGATGCACAACATATATTGGTCGATAGTGTGAAAATGTATATTATTGTGTATTATTCCTAAAATGAAATTATAGCCAATGAATTATTGGTCAATAATACGAAGCCAAATTGCTTTCATAGCTATGTCCCAACCTTTTTCCATTTCTTTATTAAGCATAACAGTCTGCTATATGCCTTTTGCCATTGTGTTTTATCTGCAGACTAAATAGCCACAGGCTTTTGGTTCTATAAAAGCCTTTATGTATTGAGTATTCAATACATTGACATGTCTAATTGGTAGGGCTACCGCCTCTCAGTCAATTAGTCGACTAATCACTCGTTTTGGTCTTAGTCGACTAAGATTAGTAATTTTTATGCTTTTTTCATGCTGACTGACTTATTTCCAAGAAACCTATGAGTACATCTCCGATAAACACAGGATTTAAAGTCATCACTTTAAATGATTCTTTGTGGAGAAGATCAAGCCAGCTAATCAATTTGTCGACAAAATCGTATGAGTGTTCGTCAACTAAGAATTTCTTTAATTGAGGACAACCCTACTGATTTGACAGATTATGTCAAATCATTTAATTTTTTTAAATTATTTTTCTGACAATAATAAATCGAAAAATATCAGAACTGTTGTTTGTTTTTGTTGCGTTATATATTACTACATCTTAGCCTTTCTTAGCCTCAGGTGTGCCTAAACTACAGATTATGAACTTATTTTTAAAATACATAAATGTGAAATTATCAGTTATGTTATCCATATTAGCCACGAGGAGCAGATAATTATCGGTATCTGTTGAAAAAAATCCATATTGTGTATCCCTAATCTATATGTTTAAAAAAGTGTCCGTAATCTTTGAGGATGAGAGCCCAGATTGTCCAGACAGTTCAGTTTTGGGGTGAAGATAATATTAGAGACAAGCAGTCAGATTCAGGCTAATCCTTGTTCTGCTCAGATTAAGAGCAGAAGGGCCCCGCAAAAATAATCACATAGATTACAGGGGACAAATGCACTACAGGGACTAAAACGTGACTCAGGGGTACATGCTGCAGGATAAGGTCTGAGTGTGTTTGGGTGGCTGTATTATTTTGGTGGAGGTGTGTGTTGTGATGGTGGGATTGATGCTATATTAAGAGATACACCAGTAATGTTATTGTCTTCACATGAGACGTCTAAGGGTTTTGACAACTAGTTGCCCCATTGTATGTTTTTGAAAATGGCATCATGACTTGGGTTTAATATTCAGCCATCCCCAGTTTTCCATCCCCTCTTTGTCCCACTGACCCCGTAACTCGCTGCTCAGCAGCATCAACCCATTTTTTAGCGGCTGCTGCTACAAAGCACTCTTTAGTGCCACAGGAATGATAAACGAACTTGACAGCTAACCTGGTTTAAAAGGGATCTGTAGCCCTTTTTGGTCTGCCAATTCTGGTGTATAATGTGTATCATATGAGGGCCGGTGTGCCTCTGAAACCTTTTGGTCTTTGATCCCTCACAGGGATTAAGAGACGAGTCGGCTGTGACGGACGGAATAGCCACATCAGTGTCTGCCCGGCTGTTAAGTAAGCAGTGATAAAGACGATATACAATAGTGTCTGAGTGGTAAACAGACTGCATTTATATAGCAACTTTCTGCCTTACTGGACAAAGTGCCTCATAGCAAATGTATATGTGCTTGCAGCTAAAAAACTGCATCTAAACATTTAAAATAGCTTGAATATTGAAACAGTTGAAGTAATAGTTGAAGTGGCAGTGGAGATACAGTCGAGGAACAATTACTGAAATAAGTTGGCAGTTAAAATGGAAGTTGAAGTGTCACTATAAATGAAGGGATAATTTGCAAAAATATATATCAGTTTTTATTTATTTTTCTAAATCATGTTTTTTATGTCCAAGCCAGGGAATATCCATCAAACTGGTGTTGTGTATATTGATGAGGCATCGCAAAATATTCAGATTTTCATAAATCATTTTTTATTGTGCACTCAAGGGAATACGATTCGGAATATGGGATCAAACTGCCACCTTCTGATTAAAGCACAACCTGCTCTACCTCCTGAGCCACAGCTGCCCCCAATGCAGTTGAAATGCTAGTTTATGTGTAACCACTAAAAGGAGTTGAAATGTCAGTTGAGGAGTTAGAGATAAATGTGTAAGCACTGAAGACAGCTCAGGTGTGTGCAGAGTAAACAGTTGAAACATCAAGTGGATCATGAGCACTGACTGTTTTAATTCAACTTTTAATATCTTGAGGCGATCTGTTAAATAGCATCATATTGCTCAGGTGGGCCTCTTGTTTTGTCCTATGGTGACTCAGTGTAGGCTCCTATGTATTTGACCACGGAGGTCGTGTGAATGACTATGTTAGATGAAAAGATGATGGTATGAAGTCATTCTGATATTCAAGTCACATATGCAGACTCTACTTGGCTAAAAGACAATATACAGGGGCAGCAGTAATTAAGAGAACAACCGTGTCCCTAGTATCCTTGTCATCTCACATGCACTTCAACACACAGAAACACACAAGTGTGTGTGCAGACATGTAGGATTGGATGTGACATGCCACTATGATCTAACCTGCTATGACTAATTCCTAAACGATGGCAATCATTAACAGTACAGGCTCGTTGTGATGACGTTTGAGATGTGTCCACCAATCAAGGTGATGCAGTGGCCTTGGATGTTATCCATTTGTCATCATCCTTATTAGTGTGGTATGAGAGTCAGGTCATATTGTATGGATGTGTGTGTGCTCATGCACGAATGAATGGCAATGCAGTTTCCTTTCATTGTTGTCTATAAACATCATGAAATAAGCTAAATATTATCCGAACAGACATCTTGAGATACATCTAGAAATCAATTCCTCCTCAGTTTATACATATTAAATATCAAGAGAGCTTTGAATTATCATGACAGCTGGTTAGAAACACAAATTAGAGGTGCTGTCTAGGAATTTGTGTTGACTTCATTTCTTGTTGATTGGCCATGGCTTAGTGAAAATAAGTTGTTCCTGAGTTACAGTAAGGAGGAAATTGCTAGTATAAACACACATCGTTCAAGGAGAAGACTTTAAACCCTTAACAACAACAAAACCTGCTCAAACATTGCATACAATTGCAACACAATGTCAGTTTGCTCTGTCAGACTGACTTTGGTCTATGGATTACACATACTACACAGTTAAGGCAGGAGAGGGGCTGAAATTGCATGAATGATCAGGAAATGAATCCTTTCTCTAAATATCCCATTGCAGACATCCTGCTTGTACTGTATTAAAATTAAAGGGCCAGTGTTGTGCGGGTTGGCTGGCTAACTGCGGCGCAAGACATCCCGAGTCTTGCCAAACAAGATGTGCGTGGTTCACAGCAAAAATAGACAGTGAAAATTATATTTTAACAGTCATACTGACATCATACCAACAATAGTACACCTGTAGTTTCAATGTCTATATCTGTAGAATATTTGTAGAATGATTCATAGTAATGCTTAACTCAAAACTTTCGGTTTCTGTTTTTAATTTAAAACCCTCTTTTCTAAGGACATTTATGATGAAATGAAACATTATTTTTGATGGTCATTATCAAAGGCAAATTCAGTGTAAAAAGATAGAGCTGTCAGGCAGGCAGCGCTGCAGCAGCAGCTGTCTGTGTGATCAACACACATCTGAACCGCAGCAGTTCAGCGAGGTAGCCGTCACGCAGAGGTACGGGTAGGATGTGTGGTCTGAGCGTTAGGCAACAAAACTACTTGGTTAGGCTACATAACTTTAAAAAAGTCTACGTGGACTTTTGCTTTCACACAGGATACGAACTGCGGTCTCCTGTGTGAAAGTCTGTGTTTGTTTGACCCATTCACCTCCCCAACCTTCCTCTGTGGACTTCTGTGCTCTTTATACTATATCAGTTGCTCTGAGGTAGTTGAAATACATACAAATGCTAAAAGGTGCCTCGATGTACCGATATCAGATGCAGAGGGCCACTGACCAAGCGTCAGTATTTGACAAGTTAGGAGTGAAAACACCCTGCATGCACAGAGCCCTTTGCTAACAAAGAGATATGCACTCTGGGATCTGGGTCTGCAGAATTATGTAGAATTATGTTTGTGTGAGTGAGCAGCAATAGGGGACGTTTGCTGACTGTCTTGGCAGCTTTCAGAGAAAGGAGCATGCTATTAGGCTATGTTTTCCTCGTCTGGAGCACGGGGGGAGATAGTCTGTCTGTCTGGACTGTCAGCCTGACTGATGAGAGCCGTTATCAGGCACACGTGTGTGAGCGCATACGTGTGTGTGTGAGCGCGTACGTGTGTGTGTGAGCGCGTACGTGTGTGTGAGCACGTACGTGTGTGTGTGAGCGCGTACGTGTGTGTGTGAGCGCGTATGTGTGTGTGTGAGCACGTACGTGTGTGTGCATGTACAGTATGTGTGTGCGTGTTTGTGCTGACAGATACTTGGCAGACAGTGCTTTCAGGTGTTCAGAAAGGAAGGATTTTGGGACGTGAGGCTTTTCAAGAATTGCTTTCTGGCCCAAACTGCAACTCAGGTTTTCATTGTAGAAGCTGACAACATGAATCACTTTGTCATCTGTTTGGCTAGTTGGTAGCATTAAAGGGGACATATGCTCATTTTCAGGTTCATACTTGTATTTTGGGTTTCTACTAGAACATGTTTACATGCTATAATGTTCAAAAAACACATTATCAGGGCTCCCATTCTTTTTAAGAAATACTTTTCTAGGACATTTCCAGGATTTTTTCTTGAAAATAAAGAACAGGACTTTCTCACAAACACATTTAACCCCAGTTGTATTCTTCTTTTTTTTAGTGATTCAGGGTTCATTTCCACTGGGCTTCTCTGAGAATTCTGTCTCACAGCTCCGGAAAATATAGACTTGATCACTGCAAGTCCGTTCCACTCCGCAGATTGACTGACATCGGAGCCGGAATTAAAAGGGAGCGCTCCGCTTCACGTCTGGTAACCCCGCTTTGAAGTGTACAACTTATCCTACCAACAAGTCGAGTTTCAAACCAAATAAGCACCTAGGTTTATGTAGGCTGAGTGAGGGGCTAAAATATAAATACAATTTTCCAGGACAATATAGATTATTTCCAGGATATTTGATCATTTTAATCAATTTCCAGTTGTTTCCATGACCAGGTTTTCCAGGACGCATGAAGAATCCTGTTTATTTTTTCATACTGTCTGAATATACCTGTATTCACCCTCTGTCTGAAATGCTCTGTTTTAGCGGCAGTCCCTGTCTGGGTAGA
>JAOVVB010055312.1:0-14545 GCA_028570985.1 Heterobranchus longifilis
TTAAATCTTCCAAAATTGTATGTTTTCTGACTATTCATGTTTTTCTTTTTAATATGTGGACTAAAAGATTACGGTTATCTTCTGCTACTGGAATAACACACTCTGTCCCTCTCTGTACGCAGACGTGTTAGTGTAACAATGAGCGGAAAATGATAACATGGCGAATAGAAGCCAGCTGACTGTTGATATTGGGGTAATTAAGGAAGGCCATTTGCCTAGTTTGCATAAATTAGCGCTTCGATCATCGCTCACTGGGATTTGTCCGTGTTCAATGGGAGGGAAGAAAAAACTTCCTCGGCAGCGTTTTTTGACAAGGCCCAAAATCAAAGCGCAGCAATGATTACTAAAACATCAATAATAGTTTAAAGAGCACATTCCCGTCTCTAATTAGCATGCCAGTGTCACCTTTTCTCCAACTCAATAACACGACTGTGTGCATACAGATCATGTGTGGGTGTGAAGCTCGCTCCGCTAATGAGAGCATTAGGCGTCGCAATTAAAAACTCCAGATCTGTTCAGAAGCCCATCCATACATAATAGTATATCATGATAGTCCAGCTGATTAAAACTGTGACTATGGTAATGAACGTGTTGAACCATATGTTGATGACTGTGACCTCGCTGACCAGTCAGGCAGAGTATGAAGTCAGTGTGAAGTTAATTGAATGAGGTTAATGGGTAAATAATTATGTTTATTCAGGCTCTGGACCAAAGCTCAAAGACATTTACTGTCTGAAAACTGTCTACTGTCACACACATATTGAGCTTTCTTCACAGAGAGGAAAGGATCTTTACAAAAAAAATTATGCTTATACCAGAATTGGATCAAACAATAAATGCAATGTCAGCATTCAGGCTGGTCTCATTCCCTGTTCGTAGCAGTTATTACCAGGGCCAATACCGATATGGGATTTTTGGGGCCGATACCGATATTGAGGAGTAAAAAATTTCCATAAACGATATATTGGCAGATATTCTTTATGTATATGTATATATGTTTTTTAAATATAAAAAATAAGCAGAACATTTTACTGTTTAACAATGAAGAACTTTTATTGTCCAAAATGACATCAGTGTAGCGCTGCAGTTAACTCCTGGGAAATGTCAGTAAAATATATATAATTAACAAATTAACTATACACAAAACAAATAAACACAAATAGAAAAACATATATATTTATAAATATAAAGTAGATAACCCTCAAGTTACTTTTTCTTACTTCTTCCACCCTCAGCCATCTGTAAAAAAAAAAAAAAAAAAAAAAGTATATATAAAGTGAGACATTAACATGCATGGTGCTAAAAGAAGAAAGTGTTACAGACATGTAGGTTATTGTAATGTGGGGCATTTTGAAACTCATACATTAAGCTTTTTTTTACTGCAAGACATGGCATAAATCATGCTTTAGTTGCTACAACTGGACACATTTTGCAACTTGGAAAAAAGCAGATTTAAGACATAAAAATACTCTGCATGGAATAATAATTTTCTCAGCTACCTAGAGTAGAAACCTACATTGTATCCATGTTGATCTTCTTCTTAGCTGTCTCTGTAGATGCCTTGCAGTTTCTTGGCTCACCTGTTAATCAGTGGAATAGTCTGAAACCATTCGTAGGAATAGTCCTTATGTGAAGACATTGCTCCGTAGCACTGTTAGTCACCACACCTCACTGTACTTTTACATGAAATTGTCTGTATTTCTAGGAATTTCTGTCTGTCCTTCTCATATCTCGAGAACTGTTAATCAGATCTACACTTCGCCGGTGCATTGCTGGGCATGCAAGGACGTGCTTTGTGTAGATGGTGGTGCTGTAGCAACAAACTTTACATTTTGGCCTGTAATTTTTGAACCGTACATCTCAGAAACATTTTTTTTTCCTGGATTCTGTGGGTCCAGACAAATCTATCCATATAAGCCATGCCTATTTATGTCTAGATTGAATTTCTGCCATTTTGAATTGTGTACAAATCTATTTCTTCAATCAAAAAGTAAAATGCATACTAATGCTTTTTGGACCTCTGTGACTTGTAGCATGCATGCGCAGTGTGTGTTCCAGTGTAAGCAACATGGCAGCAATGAACGCTACCTCTGCGTCTGCCTTGTTTAATACACAACAGTTACTTTTTCTGATTTTTGATGTTCTGTACAGTTTTACTATAGCTGACCCTCAACGTTTGCTTAAATGATGTGGGCAGGGTTTATATTACAAAAAGAATGTCATATCTCCTGCACACTTTGTGCTATTGTAATCACATTTGGTGGACATGTTGATGTCTGAGTGGAAAATTTGGTGCCATTTGGCCAATAGGTGACATCGTAGCAGCATCATCGACTATAAAGGAAGGCGTCTGTCTGTGTCTGATGCACGTATGACTGTCCTTCACATATCTTATGA
The DNA here is from genome assembly GCA_028570985.1 of Heterobranchus longifilis. Lineage (NCBI taxonomy): Eukaryota > Metazoa > Chordata > Actinopteri > Siluriformes > Clariidae > Heterobranchus > Heterobranchus longifilis. The sequence continues at coordinate 2,398 of JAOVVB010055312.1, forward strand.
ACCATTCATCCAATCAACTTCACCCTTGGCGGGTGTATTGCTGAGCACCCAAGGGAGCATAGTGTCGAGTGTGAAGACGATCAGATGAGTGGTTCTCGAGAACACTGCAATCAGCACTTCCGGGGGCCAGGCTATCGACCCATTGTGGTACTGCACTTGTTAACCAAAAAAAGGACATTTAGAACCCCTGTCCCATATTGAAGAAAGTCCACTTTGGGAGGCCATCTTCAGTTCAGTATTAGTCTGGCTTACTATGTAAACAGTGCCGGTATATAGCCTTAATTCCATTCCGGGAGGAAACCCCGGTGGACAGGAAGTCCCCTAGTCCCAAGTTCGCTGCAGCCGGGGTGTAGCGCCGCCCAAGACGATTGTGATGGTTTGAACAAATACAAACAGACCAGGGAGTTTTTTCCCCCTGTACCAGAGTGAAAGTCACTGAATCCAGACCTCCCCCCTCAGCGCGGACACAGCGCTGTGGAGATAGGTCGGGCTACGCAAGACTAGTTCAATATTAATCTGAACTGCTGGTTTAAGCCCCTTATGGTCAGCACTATCTGTAGAGATGATCTAACTTTATCAGAGATTACAGGAGACTGTCCTCACCATAATCACACACATGCACGCACGCACACACACGCACACACACACACGCACACACACACACGCACACAGGTTTTATCTTGCATCTGAGATCGGCAGCTCAACACTCCTCCCCCTCAAAAAGATAGAAATCTAAAATGCTCCTCTGCCGTCTGTTTTATCTGCAGCTGCTGTTAATGTGGCTCATTACTCCCACGGACCGGCTTGTAGCCAGGGGTAGAAAGATGGAGGACACCTTCAGATCCTCCCCACCTCATATCAGCCCGCAGCGCACATCTCCACATTTGGAGATCGTCAGCAGAGGTGTGTGTTTATCCAGAGAGAGCTGCTGTTTTCCAACTCTCTCACCCTCCCGTGCATCAACACCTTTAAGGGCATCACTCAAGAGCTGGAGGATGCGGGAGCTGCTGACGGAAGCAGCAATGTTACTCATCACCTCCTCCACCCACATGTTTCTCCAGCCGGTGCTGTTGTGCACAACATCTCACATGTGTCTAATTGGCCCTTGGATTGGCTTGCAGAAGAAACAATGCATATAGTTCAGAGGTTTTAGTACCTTCAGTAGATGGCAGTGTGGAGAAGCAGGCAGGAGTCCTGACACACAAGCTTAGCTATGTACTGTTTGGAACAGGGACATCAGAAAAATGCATTTTAGCCACCTAAAAAAAAAGGCCCGTCTAAGAAAATGTATATCAGTTAAAATGTACACTGTAGTTTTTAGATCTTCACTGCTTTACTTTGCCGTCAGACAGGTTACTTTCATACATTTTCTCAACCATGGAAGTTCCATATTCCTATGTACAAGCGCACCTGTGCCGTGCACCGTATTATGCCGCAGATCAGCTGTTAACATTATAGAGCTCGGGACGTCACGTGACTCGTTTTGTTGACACCACCATGTCGGCAGTAAAGCCGTGAGCAAAAATGAACAGAGCCAGCATCGATTTCAAGCCGCCAGAGTTCACTGTGCACTTTCCCTCTTCTACTCTGGAGTCTTTGAAACAAAAGCCTGGAGGGTGCAAATGAACAAAATCTGGATTTTTGATAAATATTCAGCTTTGGAGTCTACTGGCTAAAAATTGCTTTGTTGTGACTGGAAGGCTAAGCGTCAGTTAATGTTAGCATAATCAATGGGCAGTGTAATGTAACCTTAATCGGTATTGAATGCAGTAATGTTATACAAAAATGTGTACAAGGATTGAGTTTGATTACAATGTCTCCATTATATGATTAAATCTACTGTATGTATGTATATATATATATATATATATATATATATATATATATATATATACATACATACACATATATGGGTAAATGTGACAGCTAATGAAGCAATGGGATCTCACACTCAAAACCTTGTTAAAGAGCTGAACAAATCCTGCTATGAGTAACTAATGAGCTGCGGACTACAAAAGCTACATATTACATTGCGATGATAACAGAGGCAAAAGAAAACAGTTAATTAATTTGGAAACAAATAAATAACTTGATAAAAACCAAAGGACAATATAAAAAATAAAACTACATGAACTCAAAGTGGGAAATCTAACTTTCTTGGACAGCGGACAACTCGCACAAGCATTTAATGATTACTTCATCGGGTCAGTTGAGCAACTTGCCAATAACTTTGAGCAAACAGGCCGGTCTGACACATCCATAAATAATGAGCAAGGCAAATTATTTGAATTGCAAGCAATTAATAAAAAAAACAAGTTATTTAAATTATTGACAAATTAACAACAACACATTCAACAGCTCTTTATAATCTGGATACTGCATTCCCAAAAAGGTATGGTGATATATTGGCTGAACGGCTAACCCACTTGATCAACACCTGCATTGCTGGAAATTCCCTGAAGTGTGGAAACGAGCAAGAGTAACGCCTATTTTTAAATCCAGAGCAGCTGATCAAGTGGGTAATTATCAGCCAATTAGCTGCCTGTTCCCTTCAAGGTTATGGAAAAGGCTGTGGCAATGCAAGTGATGAACCATCTAGAAACAAATAATTACCTGCACCTATTACAATTTGGGTAATTTTCCACTGAGTGTGCTACCTTTTGGGAAAAAAAATCAAATTATAGACAAAGGGAACTTAGTGGGGTAAGTCTTCCTGGACCTTAAAAAAGCATCTGATACAGTAAATCACAGTATTCTTATATCTAAACTTTCCAATTACAGTCATGGCATGTGTATGGTCATGTTGCCGGGTGGGGGGTGTTTGCATGTGTATGTCTTGACATGTGGAAATGCATATGTATGTGGGTGTGCACGTATGCATATATGCATACTGTGTTTCTATGTGTGCATGTGTACATATATGTATGAATGTGTCAACGTGTGTATGAGTATGCCGGCAAGTCGTGCTGCTGTCTCTGTGTACATGTGTACGTGTGTATGTATGTACTGTATGTACTGCATGTATGGGGACATGTTTTATTATTCTATTTTTGTCTGTTATTTTAAAGGCCCTTCGAGGGACGGGCATTGGAAATTAGTAGCTACAAATGTTGTGATACATTGTATTGGATAATTGTTGTGCAATTCTCTATACTGTATTTATCCCTAACAGTTATAACCTTGCAACTGACCAGGGCCAGCTTTATGCCGGGTTCAGACAGGATTTTAATTGTGGCGTAAATAATTCCTGTGCAAATGGAAAATTATAATTACATTGTTTATATTGCATTTTTATTTTCAAATTTCGTTTAACATTGCTACATATGGGCTTCCATATATTTTTCATTTTTGTGAGGTTCCCCTAGAACATCCCATAGACAACCATTGTATTGAGTGTACTGTAGCATCAATATATCTTTCAATAAATATGCAATCAAATACACTGCAGCAGTGTGATAAGTCAGCCTAATCTGATTAGAAACACCTTCCCTCCTCAGTGTCCTGAGATTCCTTTCTGTCTCCACTACAATTCCAGGGGGACATTTAAAACGGAGCAGGGCATTACTCCTGAAGGTGTAAAAGCTTGTTTCACACCACAGTGCACAACAAATAGCCACTCTGGCCGTGGTGAGTTGTGCGCCTGAAGTGATCGCTAACCAGAACGCTCACCGCACCAGCCCAGCGGCAAACGTCTGGAAGTCTTCCCGCCTTTACACTTTACAGTACATTATGGTGCATAACTCATAATGGAGACCTGTGGGAATATAAACACCCTTAAAAAAAAAAAAAAAACAGGGAATCGGTTGCTTTGCCCTAGGAGAAAGTGTTATTACTTTTGCTGAGTCATGAATAATGGATAAAGTTGCTGTGGGTGATAACTACCCCGATCAGTGTGGAAGCTGAAAATAGAGCCAGAAAACAAAAAAGAAAGATGACCTCCTTTGCGGGATCATGAGCACGATGCAGCAGCAGCATTCCCTCCTGATAACCCCCAAACGTCCCTCCGATAGCTGTGACATAACCGCCTTTTTTTACACTCACAACATCCTTTTCTTTTTTCCTTTAGAAATCCATCCACCTTGACAAAGTGCGCTCTGGCAGCATGCGAGGGGTCCGGCTAGAGATGTGGACCATCGCTATAGCAACGGTGACTCTGGGATGTTTTATGTTGGCTGCAAAATCAGCCCCCTATCCACTGCATGGATGGATATCGGTAACATCTCTTAGGTAAGTGATTGTATTACAGCGGCTGACGGGACTAAAGCACATCTATTTCAGAGCAAGGTTCTTTGGATTGTGTTAGAGAGCTGAATTAAAAAAAAAAAAAAGCAGATCCAGGAGCAGTAAGCTGCAGAGCAACTGCTCCCCCACATGACAGCAGGTGGTACTGCACGCTCACTGCCTCCGAGGTCCCCCTGAAGAGCTGCTTGCTGTCTCAAAGGACACACCTACGCATCAGATGTAATTCACCGTGCTCACACTCAGAGAAACAGATAACTTGCAAACACTCTCCCACACAAACAAATGCATGCATGTTACTCATGTCCACAGCAATGCTAAAAAAAAAAAAGATAAAAGCAGCCGATTGCCCGGCCTTCCTTGAAGGATGAAAACAAGCTAACGGTGGCTGGCTGAATAGATGTTGATACCTCGTGTTCAAAAAGCTTTTCAAGCTCAAATGAATGTTGAGGCAATGTCCATACACTGAAAGAAATATCCACATAAATAATCCTGGCTGTCTTTTATTGTGTCCTAGTATTAGAATTTTTTTTAGAATCAGCCACTGTGGAGAGAATTTATAGAATCGACCAAAAGCAGTCCCTTATAAGGGGAGACACGACAGGCGAATAGCATAGACTAATAGATATCACCATGAAACTTTACCAGTTGATTACTTGCATTAAGATATTGCATTGTTTTTTTTTGTGTTACAAGTTTTCTGAAATGTTATGTTGAAATATGCAAATGTGCATAAATTTCCAGAACAGAAATGTGAACGCTGGATAAAGTTTAATTTTGTTGACATATTAGAGTCAAAGGGTTTATCACTCCATAAATCAGAAAATAATGTCAACTGCCATTTAAAAAAAAAAAATTCCACCATGTTTTAAGGAGAAAATAGTAGTAGTATAAAGTATAAATCAGGATATAAATAATATCTGAACAAAGCCCTGTAGAAACCTTCAGAATATAGATAGGAGTGAAACTGGAAAGTTTGGTGGATGTAAGTGCTACTTCTGGCTCAGAGTTTGAGAAAAACAAAATTTGAGAAAATTACATTTTGCAAGACACTTCGGGTGAATAGGATAAAAATGTTAAACGAATAAATATCACCAAGAAACTTCACCAGTTGATTTCTTTTACAATTTTTACAATTATATTTTGTATTTCAAGTTTTCAGAAATGTTATGTTGAAATATGCAAATTAGGTATTATCTAATGCTAACTTTTGGTAAATTTAGGAGAAATCTACAGACACAAATAGACAAATGTAACAAAATAAACACCTCAATTTGTATTTTGGATGTTTTCTTTTCAGAAATATTCTTTTCATATATATATATTTATATTACTAGTGGCCTCTGATTGGTTGACACCGCACACTGAAAATAACTGGATCTGAAGCAAAAAAACTTTATCCCAAGAAATGTTACCAGATTGGTCGATTTTCCGCATGACTTTAGGGTGGATTATGTCGGGGGGTTTTCAAAAAATAATGTTGTGGTTACTCTACAGACCTTTTCTAGTCAAAGGTTTTCATAGTAATAGGAAGTACATTATACTGTGGACATAGACATTGTCCCACTACATGGCACTCTCTCTTCAACAAAGGGTTAAAAGCACACTTTTCCTTGAGCCCTTTTCTTTAAACCAAGAGCACCATCTAGTGGGGTAAAAAAAAACAAATAATGCTTCACGAAGCTTCATTCGGACATCCCTCATAAATAGACAATACTGAAATAAATTATCCCTAATTTTGCAGCCCACTGCAGACACAGCAGACAGACACAAGCAACAAGGTTTTCAGTAGTGATGTCCAAATGAAGCTTCATGATGCATTAGTTGTATTTGTTAACCCCAGCAGATGGCACTCTTTTTTTTTTTTTTTTCTGAAGACTTAAGGAATGGCAATCCAGTGTGCTTACAACTGTGTGCCATCTTGTGGGCTCAGAAAATAAAGAAAATGCTTCATGAAGCTTAATTTGGCCACCACTAGTTTTCAGGTCAGAGTGGAGGAAAAACTCTGCTTTACATTGTTAACACACACACACAAACACACACTTTCCGGTTTCTGATTCTGTGTAAAAATGGTAGAATATAAACTTCCAGAGTAAAGAAAAAAACATCATGTCAAGCCAAATGTCATTTTTTAAAAAGAAAACTACAATGCTGAGCGGCGGCTTGACTTTTACAGAATAGTGGTCTAACCTTTTCAGGTCAGATCCACCGGGGAATAGAAATAAGTGAGAGAAAGGGCATCTGCATTCTCCTCCGTGTGCCAGACAGAGGCTGTTCTGCTCCGACAGAGCAATGTCAAAACTGACCCTCATCTCAAAATATACTCATTAGATAAGACTTTGGTTGAGGAATAAAAACAAGAGACTGCTACGCTCATACTTGATATTTTCTCACACTGATTTCTGAGGGTGCAGCAGCACTATGCAAGCTGCCTGTTGAAAGAACATTAGGAGGCACACACTTACAGTAATTTGTAATTTTCATTTTTTCCTGCCTAGTATTCTGGGAATTACATTCATGTTGGATGATTTTGCACAACCAATGCCAACATTCAGTGAGAACGCAGGAAGCAGTGTGTCCTTTATGTAGGCAGTGTGATGTTCATGGAGGAGACTGGTGTTCACATCCTGTCATGATCCCCAACAGTTAAAGGTGCTCTACATGACATTCAGAACAAAATTCATGCTGCGTTCCATTTACCGCGGAAGTCAATGGAGCTGGGAATGACGTCACACACCCGAGTTGACCGCGTTCCAATGCAAGTCGGAAAACCATTATTTCAAGGGGCCTTTGACAACAGTTAATAACAACGCATTGTGGGGTATGTCCACAGATAGAAGTTGGACAGTACTGTGTGTAATGAGATACAAATAAGACAGAAGTGCTAATAAACAGTAGAGTACTACAGCTTTCATTACAGTTGACACGCGGAGCAGCCATCTTGGATTTTGAGGTCAGGGTTAGTGAGGTTCTCCCAACTTTCCGAGTCGGAAATCTGACGTCAGGGGGGCGTTCCAGTTGAAATTTAAACTCGGAAATTCCAACTTCCCAGTTCAAATGGAACGCACCATGAGTCTAGGTTAGGACTGCCTCCACACGGCTCTCACCAGTGTTTGACTGGCCGGGAATGGCTGCACACAGCTTTCACCTGCTGACGTGACAAGCAAACATTGCGGCGGCTGAGCCAAAATGTTAACAGCCCAAACAACAGGAGCATACAGTATCTATATTCCCAGGGTCGTATTTTATGTTCTCAGCAATGTTTTTCCGAGTCGAATGTCCCATTCCCAATCAATATGTTGAAATCACCCACATCTCAAATATGTGGACAAGACATTTATCTTGACTTTATATATTGATATACCTACAGTGGATGAACAGATTTTTACCATTCAGACTGTATTTGAAATGTCCATCTCCCTTCGTTCTTTTGCCATTTGAACTGCGGCACATAATGTACTTGTAGACACATGATTGTAGACACATACTATTACTATTCACTATTGACTGGACTGATTGGGACTGCTTTATGGACTGTTTCTGTTCTAGTTTGAGTTGGTTTCTCTGCTATGGATTGACTCACCTATGTGTTACATGAGCTGGAGTTAGAGAATAACAAACCTGTCATTTATATTTCAATGGTTTTATCAGTAACAGGATTGACTAATGGTGCATTCCGTTTGAAATGGGAAGTCAGAATTTCTGTGCTCCCAGTAGGAAATTTCAACTGGAAACTCCCTGAAGTTGGATTTCTGACTCAGAAAGTTGGGAGAACTTCACCAACCCCTTTCAATTTGAGATGGCTGCTCTGTGCATCAACAGTTGTGAAAGCTGTAGTAATATACAGTTTACCCCATAGCACTAGGGTTGGGTGAATGGATGAATATATCGGCTATCAGTGATGGCTGAGTACATCACCAGTCGTTCTTTTTTGGAGCAATTGTCATTGTTATAACCGCAGGTAGTCTGGTGTAGCCAGAGTTATCTCCACAGTGCTGCTGGGGGAAAGTCTGGCTTGAATGCACTCCTGGATAGTGAAAAAAACTTCCTGGTCTGTTTGTATTTCCTTAACCCAATCACAATCATCCTGGGCGGTGCCACGCTCCGACGGTGCCTCTGCAAAATAGTGTTGGAAGGAACACCTCCATGAAAATGATGTCAGCTTATTCTTTGTAGATCTTTACAATCATTCACTGAAAGAACAGAGTAGACATGTCTTATTACACAATCCAAATCTTCGAAACTTGTCATTTTCAGCGTGTAGGTTGGAAATTGTTGTTTGTTTCCCGTAGCGAAGGGACTTTGGGAACGGGAACACGGACACAGACTTTCGGACAGAAAGTAAGGCTTCAGAGCCGGCCTATTTTTATCTTTTATAAAGATGATTTTGGTGAGTTTTGTTTGAGTTTGAATGGCGTGTGTTTTACGATGAGTTAACAAGTTAGTTCGGTGAGAGAAACTTGAATTCAGGAGGTGTACATTTGTATCTTTCTGTTTAATAACCCATATGCACATCTACATCAGAAAAAAGTGGACACATGGCACAATATAATTATAACAGTGATCAACGACAACAAAGACAGCTACGGCCTACGCAGCAGCAGCACGCACAGCTGGGCGAATATATCAGCATTCGTCGATTGCTTTTTTTAACAAATCAATTTTCTGACTTGTTGTGTTGGAACTCAGTCAACTCGGGTGTGACATCATTCCCTGCGCTGACTTCCAACTTCCGAGGTAAATGGTACACAGCATAAATACTAATATTTCCTGGACATGAAACTTTTATGTCAAGACATCCTTTATGATGACAAGTATTCACAGAGGAAAAAACTGTAAACCAGGTTAATGAAAATCTTTGAGGCTGCTCTTTATTAAAGGTTTTCAGAGTGACACCTCTGAAACCACTGTGAGGGTCCCTCACCCATACGTTGGTGGAAACCATTAATTGGTCAATATCCTATTTTCTATTAAAGGCCAATATGAGGCAGCAATCTGATACACTCTATAACCACCAATTATTTCCCAGTGGAGACACCAATGCAAAACTGTCCTGAAGACCAAAGCTACTGCAGGTCACTTTGGGAATCCACCAAAAGGCAGGTATAATAATATTAGTATATCTAATTTTATCATATGTCCGCAGAGAGTTTATGTTACTCTGTAAACTTTTGAAATTCTAACTTTGCAACAGCAATTAGTTTCTGCCCCTGACAATTCCTCTGCTCTCTCTTCAACTTATTCTGCAGTGTAAATGAAATATATACAAAGTTGTAAACTTCAGCAACTCAGCATGAACTTTTGTAAGTTACTAAATAATAACAGACAGTCTGAGGAGGTTTTGGAAGCAGGCAGTGCCTGGGGACGCTGCCAGGCGTCTTCATATATCACAGTCACTGGATCAGTTTAGAAGCAGCTGTATTCGTGCAGTTTAAAAAGAGAAACACTTTGAAGTTCATACTGAATTCAATCATTTGTTATTGTAAAAGGTGTTGCTACAAAGAACTGCAGGACAGGTTTATTCCTGCATAGCCCTTTTCAAACACGGTATCTGTCAGGCTGTTCTCATTCCCTGTAAATACATATACCTAGAAAAAGTAATGCACTGTAATTTGTATATAACCCACACAATCATTACGACCCATTTTGATGTTTATTGTTGGGCAGCGACCTCTAGTGGCCGTATTAATTATGACGGGAGCAAAGGAGGAAGTCAGGTGATGTAGTGTTAAGAGCGACAATGTCCGGGGTGGATGGTTGGGTCCAGAAACACAGGACTTTCACCCCTGAGACAGGTTTTCGTGTCCCCTGAGAAACCAAAATCAACCTTGTTATTTTAATTTATATCCGTTTATGCATATCCAACATCACTATGTGAAGTCGATACATACGGAAGTACTTATTTACTTACAAAAACACAGGACTTTCCCCCCCGGAGATTGATGCTCATGTCCTCTGTGAAACCAAAAGTCAACCTTTTTCTTTTGGTAAAGGGTAAATGGACTGTACAGCACTTTTCTAGTCTTTGCGACCACTCAAAGCACTTTACACTACTAGTCATTCACCCATTCACACAGGAGGATGGCAGAGGTTACCATGCAAGGTACATGCTCATCATTAAACATTAACACGCCGATGGCTATGCCTCCAGGAGCAATTTGGGGTTCAGTATCTTGCCCAAGGATGCTTCGACATGTAGACTGCAGGGGACTGGGGATCAAATCACCGACCTGCCGGTTAGTGGACGACCGTTCTACCTGCTGAGCCACAGCCGTTACGTCCGTAAGTTAACTTCCGTGCGTAACTACGTCACATCCAACGTACGTGAAGTAGTTACTTATTTTAACCCAAACCATGGTCTTTTTTTTCTAAACTTAACCAAAGTCACAGTTACATAGCGATCACGTTAACGTTCATTTAACAGTCGCCATTTCACAATGTTAAATAGGTCATACCTCATAAGATATCATAGAACCATTGTGCATTAGTTCGTACGCATAAGTTTGTATGCGCGTTATGTCGTATGAACGACGTATGTCGTTATGACTGTAACAACACTTTCTCCCTGTAGTATAGTTGTGACATCGCAAGTCCTGACGGCTTGTTTAAAGGCAGAGTTTCTCAATACGAGCTGTGTGCATTTCTCTGTGGATTGACCATTTTTATACTTTCACAGTATTTATACAGCACCTAGACCTGCTTTATAATAAAAAAAGAGATGGAAATCTCACTTTTTACAATATGGGACCTTAAAAGTCCAATAAACGTCCATACAGTGGATACTTAATTCTTCTAGAACCAAGGAAGATATTTCCATGCGCCTAAACCAAATCGATTGAATGAAATTAATCTGAACATCAGTACTTGGAACACATGAAGGTATACAGTGATGTAATGCATTACATTTCAATAAGCTCTGTACCCTAATATGCTCTTTGTGTTTAAAGCCACTTCTAATGACTGCTGTAGCTAATTATGCAGGCTTCCCTGCTCAGCATTTCCTGGCTGGCTGCGATCAATGAAATTATCACAACGTCCCACTTTGACCAGGGGCCTAAACCAAACACTGGAATGGCTAATGCCAGTCTGTGGATGTCTCTCTTGGTATATTGATCATTCTATACACACTGCGCTCTGAGGGGACTCGCGGTGCTGTGATCGAGCATTGAAATTGAAAAGAGAGAGTGCCTCGCGGCCTCTTGTTTATAATCACTTTGTATGTTGTTCAAATTAGTCAGGACATGGCATCTGTCTCCATAGAGATTTGCCTGCCCTGCAGCATGCAAGCATGAAATGTTATGTGTGTTATGTGTAATGCAGGGGTAAAGCAGCAACAATTATACACAGCAGAGAACTGTGACAGCAGCTGATTGGAGTCAAAACATGTCTGAGTCCCCTGGTTTATTTTGAATAAGATTCCGCCAGATTAGACAGCAGCTACATGCTGATAGAAAACACAGAATGGCACTGTGCAATTGTTGAAATTCTCACCTGTAGCGAGGCAATCTTCAAAATGACAAGGCTGTGAGATTTTTAGGAGATAAACCTCTCATCCCTGAAATGACTATTGGATTTCAGGGATCAACATGTTTGTTTGAATAGTGTCGGATCGTATTTGTAAGGCAAATCTTACGTCATGTAAACAATATATGAATACAAAAACAATATTCAACATGATCACAACATGATGGTCTCAAAGGATCCTGAAATACTGGTTGTGGTAAAAGGAACAGTTCCTCTAAAAGTAAAAAAAATGTGGCATAATCTGCTCTACAGCCAACACATTCTCACCCACTACTCATCTAATACTGACACTTGGCCAGTGCCCCCCCCAGTTATGGAGTGTCAGGGACAGCGTGTCAGTTTCCGCTCGTTACACGCTTTGTCTTTTCAAAATAAACCTCCGTGT
>JAOVVB010055356.1:0-14543 GCA_028570985.1 Heterobranchus longifilis
ATGTATAATTCCTCGAAAGGAAGAAATGGATCCACTGTCGTGTGACCGCAGTGAAACAGAATACCCCGAAACGTACTGCTGTTCCATGTTGCCTATCTTTATGTACTGCAAGCATGTATGCCTACTTGCACACCATAAAATGAGTCCCTCAAATATTTTACTTTCCAGAAACTATAAAAGAAAAGAAAATACTTCTTTTGTCATGTAATGTTAAATTGTATGACAGCATATTAGGGTCATTGTAGGTAAGAAATAAAACAATATGCAGAGCCGGGGGAGGGGTAATATTCAGAGAAAGAGCCTCAGAATTTCTGAGATTAAAGTCGTAAATTGACAAGAAAAACACTCGGGATATTCTCTGAGATTGAAGTCACAAATTTAGGAAAAGAAAAAAAAAAAAAAACCCTGTGGATATTCTCTGAGATGAAAGACGTAAATTTACGAGAAAAAAAACTCACAAATTTACGAGTAAAAATCTGGATATTCACTGTGATTAAAGTCACAAATTTAGGAGGAATAAACTCAATAATGTTTTTTTTTTTGTCAAGGAACTTCTTTTTTTTTTTTTTAACCCACAATGACCCAAATACAGCGTCGTGAAATAGATCTATGTTATGATACAGAAAAAAAAAAAGGATTTTCAAGGTGATTTTCAAGGTGCCAAAAAGCCTGGTAGTACACGGCAGTATTAGGTACACAGATGAATGTATTACTACTTGGCAGTAACACATTCCTCTGGAATGGCTGTGATTGGTTGGTGATGATGATGATGAGGAGGAGGAGGAGGAGGAGGAGAGCCACTTCTCTCAGCAGAAGAAGATCTCTCCATCCAGAGGAGGCTCCGGGAGGTGCTGGGGGTCTGCAGGGAGGAGAAGAGAGGAGTCAGTGTCAGTGTCACAGCAGGAGTCTTCCTGTAAGAAGATTTGTTAATGTTTACTCTCCTGCGTCACGCTGATCAAACCTCAGCACCGCGTGCCGTCACTGAGATCCATCCGTGACAAAAGCTGCCTCAGTGAGCAGCCTAATGTGCTCACCGCTCATCTCTGAGCCATCATTTCATATCTACAAATGTATTTTTACTCTCATGTGCATCAATGCGTTTCTTATTAAATGGATTTGTATGCATCCTCTACTGTGCACGTATTGTTGTTTAGTGTGCTGCTGTTCTATAAATACAGAGAGACACACATGAAGCTTTTTCAAATACAGCGCTAAAACCAAATGTACACACAGTAAGTCAACAATATTTTCATAAAGTCATAAACAGGTGACGTCAGAGCCAACCAGAGGCATCTCCACACCAACTTTAGCTCCCCCTAAAATGTAAGACAATTAACATTTCTGACTAATTCAATAATGCACAGACACAATCTAAGCTGTGTGCTACATACTAAGCAGGTTTTGAGTATATAGTGTGCTCACATTGGAAGAGTGAGAAAAAAAACTACATGCATACTGAAAACAGTCCTATGCATACTAAAAAAAACTGTTTTGTGTGTATGATGTTTATGGACACCCACAATGCAGTGCACAAAGCAAATGGAGCTCCAGGAATACATCAGAAAGCAAAACTATAAACATTTTTGAAAAACATTTGCTGTCTGTTTAGTTTAACTGGCAATGACGCTCCAAAGTCGCAGTTTGATTGACGTCCGCCTGCACTCGTTTTGTAGCATTTCCAGTATATTGATTGTATACACAATACAAAACCAGTACACTATAGAGATTAGTATATAGTACATACTAGGGTTTAATTTCTGTGAATCAGGATTCCCAGGAGTACACATGCAAACTATTTCCTGTTTCCCAAGAAATACATAATGGAAAAAGTTAGTTACATTCTAGATGCAAACCAAATAGTACAAAATATACACATCACTACAGAAGTCCTTTATGTCCTCCGACAGGGAGATGTAAAACTCAGCAGCACAACAGTAACTTCCATTTGCTTAGATGGTAGCTGCTAACATCTAAATTAGGACACGAGGACGAGGACACACTTTTAAATACCTTCAAAGGTTCAACAAGTTCACACCTGTAGTTGGGTTCATTTGGACCAAACGAAAAAATTATCCATTGTTGCATTTCAGTTCTGGTCTGGTTCTCTTTCACTCTGACTTTTTACAAACGAGCCGAGAGAAGTAAACATGACGCTACACAGACTGACAGGAAACTCTCTGACTAGACAGTTCTGCATCATCAGGACCCTGGTGGGGACGACAGAACTTTATGCAGGACTGATTATAAGCATTATTATTAGGTAGTGTTTTTTTCTCTGCGGTAAAGTCTTTTTTTCAATTGTTCTGTTTGACAGGACTCCTGGTTGCTAACGCAGGATTGGACAGTGACTGTTCTTGGGAGGGGCTTAGCGAAGGGTCAGTTTGGTTAGATTAGGTTACAGAACTGGGGGCTAATAGCATTGTTGGCTACTGACACCTGGGTGCTAATAACATCTGCCTACTTATTAATACCACCAAATAATACTTAGGCGGTCAGGTTGAGAACCCGTAGTTTTCTGCATATTTCTCCCGTGGATGTATAATAAGAACTGGATACAGCGTTTGAGGCAGAGCTCCGTTCATTCTTAAGAAAGCTGCGCACTAGAGACTTCTGCAGAGGGAGCCGGCTACATCTGGTTTAGCGCTCCAGCTAACTTGAATGGGGATTAAATAATTCACTCGTGTGGCTCTTCTAGACTTTCAAAATGTTATCAAACCAAACAGATCTAATCCTGATAGTGAAACGACTCATTTCATGTGGGTTGTGACGCTGAAAAAAATGTATCCACAGATTTATAAACGTCTCTCCCGCCGTGACGGCCGCCATAGTTGTAATACCACTGTTTGGCCACTATGTCAAATTAGCTTCAACAGTCGGCGCTCTTCCTGATTTCTCCTTTAGTGAAATAAGACTAATGCCTTCTGACTGCAGCTGAAGTTATACCTTAAAAACAATCAACTTCTCAGGATTCCCAGGATAGTGTGCTTCTGCTCCCGGGACAGAAAATGTCCTGTTTTTAGGAAACATATGAATCCCTATCACATGCTGTATATCGTTCACAGGACATGGAGATGGCCGGAGTTCGACCCAGCAGAGACTGCAGCACAGTGACCTGGGGAAATTGTAAAAGTACCGCACAGTGGATGCAAGATAAAAGAGACAAAGAAGATAAAGAAGATAAAGAGGAAGCCTGATGCAAGTGGACACTTAAAAGCTTTAAAATAATCACCAGACTGAACAGGCGCTGATGAGTACTTATTATGGAATTGTTGAAGGTGAGGGTCAGTGTCACTCAGTAACAAATGACATTTCACACTGTCTGTGTGAATTTAATACAGATAGTTCATTGAAAACTTGAATAGTGATTTCAGAGGTTTTGTCAGAATATCTGCAAACATGAAACTTTCTCAGGGTTTCTGATCTACAGTTAGATGGATCTGTGCTTATATAAAACATACTGTAGATGTATGTGAATGATGCTCATTGTTTTATTAAACTACCAGCTTTGAATTTTTATGCAAATGCTTTAGTCAACATATGCTAGGTCTTTACATTTCTAAAATTAGAATTGTTGAACATATACAGTATTATCCACTATTTTTCTTTAAATAAAATGGGATACAAATACTATATTCAAACATAGCAACAAAGTCAAATTGACCTTTGTTTTCATTTCGATACCCATCAGCAGAATGGAAGCATTCAGTTGCGTAAAATGCCACCCCATCCAAATGATTATTACATTAATACATTTTTAAAGTGTTCAGATTATTACAATATCTATTACTGTACAAAACAGTACAATGAAGTATTATTTGGGCAGTGGCATTTTAAAGTCGAGCTGAAATGAAAAATGCATTTTCAACCCTTTTAGATCACATCTCTGGTCGAGTTGTGCACCTATTTAACCATATATGCCAAAAAAATGACAAAAATGGCATTTCTTTGTATTTTTATATAAAAAATGATCAAAATCCATTATTTCTTTCGTCCTGTAAAAAAAAAAAGACGCATGCCTACGTAAGCTAGTACTGATTTCAACCAATAATATCACAACATCCACCTGTCAATCAATCTGTTAGCAGTGAGCAGCACAGAGCTACTGTGACAGTTCATGTTTGTTAGGACACGCCCACTTTTCAACCATCAAATCAAATTGCTCCCAACGCTGTGTCCCGCCTGCCTAGCCCGTTTTCCTCAGAAATACGTCACGATACTGTCAAATGTCCGTTTCACTTTACACTTCAAACATCACAATCTAAGCACGCTGAACTGCCATGGTGGGCCAATCATATGTCACGTTAAATCGAAGAACGCTTGCTGTGATTGGCTGTGAGCAAAACCATACAAATTTTTTTTTTTTCTTAGATCTGGGTCAAATGCAGGTGTTTGACCGGAGAAGTTTCGATACTAATGAAGCTATAGCATAAGACAATCCGCCATTCATTCCTCTCTCACATGCTCACTCATCATTTTCTGTCCTTTATGGAGCCGTCAATCACAACATCAGCTGTTCCCATCAGCTCCTCACATCAGCTGATCTCATCTATCCAACAGCACAATACCACACCTTCATTGTTAGCCAGTCTCCCTGCTGCCGCCTCTGTTTAAATATTTCTCTCCCTGCCTTCTGTTCATCCATGCTGCTGTTACACATACTGACGGCTGTTCTGCAATTTAATTCTGTTCTCCTCTCTGTTATTGTCAGCTGTCATTCTGGTGCAAATCATCGCAAATGGCAAAGTGCCCCCCCCCCACCTCCCCATCACTGGCAATCTTCACAGATTCATCTGCTCCATCACTCTCATCACTCTCATCAGCATCATCATTCTCATCACTCTCATCAGCATCATCACTCTCATCAGCCACCACCAGTGTCTGGACTCCATGGGGGGCAGACACGCCTCGATCACAAATCTCTCTAAGCGCCAAAGACTTTCTGATAAGAATTAATCATCACATATCATCTGTTGTAATAAACATTATCCACTGGTCTCCCCTGATTGAGCTTGGCACCGAAGTTGTAGTTCTGTATTAATTACAGGCAATGTTTCAAACAAATTCTATAGATGTTTGCAAGCAAAGCACGTGTGTAAGGTCTAAGAGTGTGGTTATGTGGGTGCATTGCAGGAGGGGGGGTGCTTGAAAACATTTTATCTACAAAAGGGGGACCTTGGAAAACAAGTTTGGGAATCACTGCCATAAAGGTATCAGGTAAAGATACACAGGCCTTGTTGCCGTGCAGCGAAGTCATAGACCAACGGCACATTTTTTGGCCGGTTATTTGAAAGAGGTCCACTGGGAACACCTGTAGTAGAAACTTAGAAAAATCAAAGAATTTATTTCAAAATACTACTGTTAGTTTATAAAGCACTTAATGGTCTTGGTCCAAAATACATTTCTGATCTGCTGCTACCCTATATGAACCATCCAGAACCCTCGTCCGGTACTGGTCTGCTTTCTGTCCCCAGAGTCAGAAGCAGCGTTCAGTTTTTATGCTCCTCATATCTGGAACAAACTCCCAGAAAACTGTCAGCTCCTTTAAATCAAGGCTAAAGACTTTTCTGTTCTGTCTGCCTTTTACTAAATCTTTTTTTTAATTTGCTGTTGTCTTGATATTGTATGTTGATATTTTATGTAAAGCACTTTGAATTACCTTGTGTTTAAAATGTGCTTTATAAATAAACTTGCTTTGCTTAGCCCCCTTAAATATGCACCTCTGTTCACACCCCTGGTCAGACCAGATCCTACATCTTTTGTTTCAGTATACCCAGCATGCACTGCAACATGAAACACAATGGAGCATTTTCTGCTCAAACATTGCATCAACGTGTCGTTCTGAAAACAAGCGAAGACTTGATGTATTCATGCGTCTAATCTGAAGTGTCCTTGGCAATAACAGTCAGCTCCAGCCTGCTGACTCACTGTAAGACAATGAATAATTAAACTGAATGTAAATCACCATTCTCTACCTGCTGTCTGTGCGCTGCCCCCTTTGCCCTTCTTCTTCTTCTTCTCCTTCTCCTTCCCCTCTTTGCTCTTGTTCTTGGCCAGCTGCAGCAGGCTCTTTGAGATCTGGCTGTTGGCTTCGCTGCCTTTGAGGTTGCTGGAGGACGAGGTAAAGGGATTGAGGCTTTTCCCTTTGGGCTTAGAGCGCTGGGGCTGCAGCCTCGACAGGGAGGAGGAGGAGGAGGAGGAGGAGAGCTCCAGCGGGTCCAGCTCCAGAGACTGGGAGCTGCCGGGGAACTGGGACTCCTCAGACGTCGTAGAGGGAGTCCTCTGGAAGTAAAGGTGAGAGAGACGTACAGCTGTTATCTACAGCTGTCAGGGAAGGTGCATATTTTACTCCTCATTGTGAATTAAAGATGAGCATAAACGTTTCCATTTTAATGGTGCAAAATGAAAACTAGGATTACCGCCTCGCAGTTGTATGCCTCCTAGGACTGGGCGATTAATCAAATGCTATTTTCAATTCTGATTTTGGCTTCCAACGATTATGAAAACAAGATAATGGAGATAAAATGATTATTGTGCCGCATTCTGTTTCACAATGATGTTTAGTCTTGTGTTTTAAAAGCTGGAATATGTTTAATAAATTCACCAAAATGTTGAATATATGTTTAGGAGTTTTCAGTAGATTGTGAAAGTGCACTACAACATATTTGATCTATTTTATTTTGGTCTAATTTATTTGTATTTATTAATTTATATATTGAATATGTTTTAAGTAGATTGTGGAAGTGCACTAACTGCCCACTAACATAGTTGATCTAATTTATTTTTGATTTATTATTTTTATATTATTCATTTAAATGTATATTCCTATGTATGTATTTATTTAATTTATCTATCTCATTTTTTTCAGTTGAATTATATTTAAACTGTTAAAAAAGATTTTTTTTTTTTTCAATAAATGCATGATGTTTCCAAAGTCAGTGAGTAATCGTGTTGAATAATCATGATCTCAATATTGACCAAAAATAATTGTGACTATGATTTTTGCCGTAATTGATCAGCCCTAATGCCTCAGTTTACATCCATGTCTGTCCAGATAATATATGTAGTGAATACTTTGAAGGACTTTTTTTCTTTTATTGGTGAAATAAACAAACAAAAACACATATCATGTAAGATATATAAGATAAACAAGATAGACGGTCAGACATACAGACAAAAACGTAGCGCAGCTATGCAATGACGAGACTTTAAAGGAATTTAATAAAAGTATTACGTGTATTTTTTGGTGAAATGTGGATGTTTCACACACATGTTCAACCCGGCAGCACAGAAGATCTAAACAATCAGCACAGATTAGTGTCTGACCAAATGTGAAATGTGGTCGCAATGGCGTTGAGTAAAAAAAAAGTGTTTTTGCAGAAAATAATAATGTCACAGTGAAGTTGACCTTTGACCTTTCGGATATAAAATGTCATCACTTCATCATATTTTGGAACAAACTCTCAACAAACCTCTGGTAAAAAACAGCTCAAAACTTTTTTGCGGACCCTGTCTTAATACCACTGGTACTCTTTTGATATTTCTTTTATATTTCTTACCATGTCTTAAATGTTTTTTTGTTTTTTTTATCATTATCAACTAGTATTATCCTATTTTCATCTTCTTTTTGTATCGTTTTGCTCCTTGTGTCTTCTTTGTAACCCGTTATTGATTTGTTTCTCTTTAAAGCACTTTGAGCTGCATTTTATGTTCTGAAAGTTGCTATACACATAAAGTTTATTATTATCACTATTAGACATTTGTATGAAATGTTGCCATAGTTATTAGCATATGAATTATTGACTTATGGCCCAAAACGTGTTTTGTGAGGTCACACTGACCTTTGACCACCAAATTAGTGGCCGTTTGTGTCAAATTTGTAGAAATCTGAGATATCATGTTCATGAGAACGGACGCACGGACTATCCAAAAACATAATGCCTCCAGCCACAGCTACTGCCAGCAGGGTCGCAACAAAAATCTACATATACAGGTTTTGGCATAAAAACCTGGAAATATAACTCTGCTGTTTGGAGTGCGATGCAGCACTGTTTGCTAGTTAATATGTTGCCAAGAGCTTTTTATTTTTTAATCACTTTTAAGAGGACCCAGGTTCAAGCCTCCAATGCAAACATCCATAAAACACCCAGCCTGCTGAAGTGTCATTGAGCAAAACACTGAATCCGTCCCGGCTCACTGAGTGTTCCCCTGTGGCCGAGGGTTCGACAGAGAGGCACTTTTCCTGCAGGGAGCAACAGATCACGTTATCATTATTGTTAGCAGCATTTTTAAAGAGACCCAGCTCACCTCAGACAGGCGGAGCTCCTCCATCTTGTCGAGCTGCCGCTGCACCGCCTCTCTGTCTCTCTCCAGCTTCCTCTGGGCGTCTCGCAGCCTCTCCAGGTCCTTCTGGTACTCCTCCTT
This sequence comes from Heterobranchus longifilis, assembly GCA_028570985.1. Taxonomy (NCBI): domain Eukaryota; kingdom Metazoa; phylum Chordata; class Actinopteri; order Siluriformes; family Clariidae; genus Heterobranchus; species Heterobranchus longifilis. Next base: position 8,422 of record JAOVVB010055356.1, read on the forward strand.
CTTACTCTGCAGCCCCTGCTTCTCCTCCTCCAGATCCTTGTGCTGCTTCAGGACCTCCTCCTCCTGCAGTGGGTGACAGGTGCATTGATGGATTTATTGAAATGGTACAGCCATAGAAATTAAATTGGATAGAAAGTACATCGCCATTCAAATCAGCGGAGCAGAATGGTCAGAGCGGCGGACATTTTTATGTGTACCGTTCCATTGAAAAGAACTGAGCGGGCTACTTCCGTATAAAGAGATTTGCGGCAGTCATGGAGTCACTGAGGTCAGGTTTTGAAGCAGTTTGTTGCAAGTTGCAGCTTATTTTTTTCAGTGTAGGAAAGCACAGTGTAAAACACGCTGCTGTCATCATGAGAGGAGAAAGGTGGAGGGACCGGGGACAGCAGAAAAAAAAGAGGGAAAAAAAGCTGACGGAGCAGCAGACCGCACAGAGCAGTGGAAGTGTTAGTTTTCAAAGTTTAAACCCCTAAAACATGACTTGAAACTGGATATTTCATTTAAGAAAAACGTGTCTAGAATTTTGGAAGTGATTACGTTTACTTTATTTCAATAACCACTTTGCGTTTGGACTTTGAAATAACGGAGTTATTGTTATTATTTGCATCACAGGACGAGTCGGACACAACTCTACACAGCCACCAGCAGAATGTAAGTTTACAAATATAGGCTAGAAACAGTATTTTTTTTGTCAGGTAACAAACATTATCAGTGTGTGATGACCTATAATGATGCACTGCCAGGAGAGTGTGTATTTTCGGAGCAGTGGGATTTTGTTTTTGGTCGAACCAACGGGGCATTTTTCTGACTAAGTTATTTGGCTGTCGGACCTTAGCAAACTAGTTAACGTTAGCTAACGAGCCGCTAGTTACAGAAAATGATCTGAACAATGGGCTGGTAGCCGGCGGGGGTCCCTCCGCCTCCCCGCTGCTAGAAAACATTATTTAATGTTGAGTTAATAAACGTTAATTCACTGAGAGTAGACAGACAGCCATCAGTTCCAGTGTGTAGTCTGCAACACACTTTACGTCCCCACTGACGTGCGTTGTCACCATAACAACTAACAACAATTGCCATTTTGTTGTGTACTGAGCAAATGACCACTGAAACCAGCTCAATGACCCTTCTATTCCAATTTAACTTCTATGGGTTACAGTACAAAGATACTAGCCTGGGGACCAGCTAAGTTCATGTTTCATTCACTATTGCATATCGGTCTGGCCTCTCTGAGATTTCCAATCGACTAAGAACCAGATCCAATCACAACCGTTTATCTCATATGGGGCGGGTTTAAGACGATGACTGACAGACGAGAGACAGTGGGACATTTTGTAAAGAAGCAAGATGGCTGCTGCCGGTACGTCCATTCACACAATGCTCAGGAAACTCACACCAAACTGTGAAACTAGGTAAGGCTGATCAAATAGGAATCAGATTTCTGTTACTGTATTGCCTATTTCTCACTTAAAATGTTTTCAGAAACGTATTTGACTGTTGAGCTGCAAAATGAGAGTTTGTGCTTCGACCGCATGCTGGTGTTATGAATTAAAGAGTGACCATGTTAACTGGAAACTCAGATCAAACGGTCAAACAAAGCAGTGCTGATCAAATATTAATAATGTTCTGTTAAGCTGTAATTTTAAAGCGTTTGTGACCAGGTCGCCATTTTTCTCATGCTTCAAGGTTGAAGCACTTCTATAACCTGCAGGTGCGTTTCTCTGATTGGTTGCAGGTCTACCCAGTTACGCCCAGAGGCATCTTGGTCTGCGCTGTTGATAACTCCCCTTGGAAATCGAAAACTGAACTGAGAGGTTCCAGACTACTTTGCATTTGCAAATTAGTGCTAAGCTCCATTATCTGAGATTGAATAAATGCTTCCTGGGAGATCGGAAACTGTATTTAAAAACCCTTCCATTAAAAGTATTAAAAGTAAAACATTATTTTTCTACCTAAAATTTCATGTTCACGGATAAATAAATCGGCTGATTAATTTTGAACATTTGCACATCCTCAATAGTATTTTTAATTTATGTATTTGTTGTCTTTTTATTCTCAGCGGTAAAGATACTTTTAAACTCTTGTTCTTTATCATTTTACTGCTGTTGTGGTGGACCATTGCACTCCCTCAGTGACTACGCCTGGTGCTATTATTTATTTATTTATTGTTGAATAACTTATTGTTGTAGACTGTACTTGTTTTTGTGTCTTGTTGTTGTGTGTTGTCCATTGTGGCAAACTAGTTTCCCCTTTGTGGATTAATAAAGTTAATCCAATCCAAAAATTATCGATGATCATTCGATTAAATAAAATAAATTGTCTCCACCTAAGAAATGCATTTTAACCAAATGTTTAGTCCTTTAGAGTTTCCTGAGTGTGAACTTCCTATGTCAGGAAAAGAAAAGTTAGAAAAGACACCTGTCAGTCCAGATCTCACCGATGTTGGATAAATTATTTAGTTTCTGCTCACGTGTCTCGTGTAATTACAGTATTTCACAACAGAATTTCAATTTGCAAAACTCTTCAATATGATATACTCACAATATTCTGTATATTCAAACAAGGAGATGTCATCTCTAAAAGTGGGTTTAGCGCATGAACTCAAAATTGTGTACATTCAATTACTCTGAATCTCTGTTGCATTTCAAAATAAAACGATCATCCTCAAATAATCCTGTCAGCCAGGAACTAATTCTCAGTACTCGACACATTTCCCCAAAATGATACAAATGGCAATGAGAAACATAATGTTGCATTTATGCATGAAGTCAGTCTTTGAAAGACACGTTAATTTTATTTATTGAATGTGCTGTATTATTACACACATTGATCAAATTGAAAAAGTCTCAGATCTGACTTTACACTGCAGGCGATGTATTATTTTGATTGTTCTTTACTGCATCAGTTTCTGAAGTGTACAGTTAGTTTGTATTCAAGGTGCAAAGTTGGAAGTTGAATCATCTAAAATACAGTAAGCTACAGTAAGGCTGTAAGGCATACTGTAAAATTAAACACACAATATGTTGTTTTCTGCCGTTAGGGGTCTCTCAATCAAAACAATAACAAGACAGAACAATGCTGTTATTGCGGTCATTTTCTCTCGGTTGGGATTACTTCATCATTCAGGACGTTTTTACTGGGAGCCGAAATTATCCACAGAGGTCTCCAAAACAAACTGACCCGGTGATTTAAACTGGTAAAAACACTGAATAAAGCAGATGACTAAAATCCTTCATCTGGTTAAAATATATAGTTAAAAACAATTAAGATCTAAAAAACTGGATAAAAAGTACATTTATGACAGCCACTGGCAAACAACCACAACACGGACGCACACGCAAAGAGGATCTGACACCATGGACAGGCATCGTGTCCTTGATTAAAAATACAGATTTCTCTGGGTTTGAAAATTGTTGGAAACATTTGGGATAATCTACGTACACAACTCAACAAAATATATAACATAGGTCTAGTCGTTTTCAGACAATTTAATTTGAACAGTTACATATTATACCTTTAGACCAGTGGTTCCCAACCTTTTTCCTTAACCCTTTTCTTTCACTGAGTAAACTGACGACCCCTGACTAAAGCCGGACATATACTTGTTTTTAACTATGCGTACGCATGACGCAGCCTCACATATCCTGCGTCCGTTTTGTCCGGTGATTGTGTACGTACTCAGAAATTAATGCAACGCTTTAGTAACATATTTTATGGATATTTCATATTATATTAAATGCTTAACAATAACAGTATACAGAACAACTGACAAACTGAACAATTAACCCAAATAGTGACCCCAATAACTGCAGGAGGTTTGTGTAAAACGAGACATTTGGATGAATTTTGAGCAGATTATTTTCAGGAAATTTTAATACAATTCTCTGTATTATGTCTTTGTCTTTTTTTTAACAGTCATACATACTTAATAGTGCCCTCATCCTGTGAGTTTTTTTTTTAAGTTTATAGTTTGAATAATAATCCATGAAATAACAGTTTCATTTATTTTTCTTCATAGAAATGAAAGAAATGCAGAGATATGGGTCAACTGTATATATATTTTTAAAAAGTTGTCTTACACTCCCTAAAACCAAGAAGGCCTCAGGTTGGGAACCGCTGCTCTCGACCACAATTTACACTAATGTAACAGACTTCTGTCAACATTTTGACAGTAAACAAAAGGAAATAAATTGCTTTTTTTCTTTTTGTAGCAAGTCAGTCTCATTAAGAGTTTAGCAAATTGAAACTGGGGATATTGAGCCAAGGCAATTGTAAACTACTGCAGTATGCTATGAGAGTGGCATAACATGAGCAGAAAAGACTGTAGTTATTTGTTGGAAAAATGTTAACTAAAAAAAAAAAAAATCCCTGCAGGAAACACTCAATGCCATACGACATTGTAATGTATCAGGTGAAATACTGCACAGTGTACAGGGTGAATTACTGCAGTATAAAACCCCTCTTAAAAAAAAATTGGCCGGGGTTACATTAAGAGTTCCAGCTGCCCAGAAACATATCATAAAACACAGAGATTTCTGGTGGAAAATGATGAATAGTCACCTGTAAGTGAACCAGCCCCTCCCTTTCAGTCAGCTGCTGCTCCCTCTGCTCCCACTCCTTCTCCCGTCTCCTCTTCTCCTCAGCATGAGCTGCCTGCTGCCTCTGCAGGGAGGCCAGCTCCTGCCGCTGCTTCTCCAGGCTGCGCTGCTTCTCCTGCTCAATCAGCGAGCTGGGCCGCGAGGACGGCCGAGATAAAGACGTGCAGGAGGAAGAGCGCTCGCTCAGGGCCTGCCGCTGGTCCTCTATGAAACTGTCCTGCTGGACCACCACCGCCTGGGAGAGACGCAACCAGAGCCGCAGGACACACAGATTAACACACACATCACTCCCGGTATCGTCATCTCTGTGGTTACATTGCACCTGAAATATATCAGATTTCTTTCCCCTACTCGTTTCACACAAGAAGTGATGCTTTGCAAATTCACAGTAGACTTTAAAACTCTACAAATAATGTTTCGAGCAAAAGAAAGAAGAACTGACTGTATCCAAGGGGAGAGCAGGTATCCATATGGAGGAAATTATATAAAAAGTGAGGGGTAAATGTGAAAAATACATGTGTGACAGTTAGATGGGTCAATCTATGGATTAGTTGTAACAATAAACTGAAAGAATGTGTGTAAATTTAAAAAGTAGAATTACCGCCTTGTGGTTGTTTGCCTCCGCAGTTTAAATCCATGTCTGTCTAGACTCATATAATATGTCTGCAGGAATTTAATACAAGGTATTAACCTTTTAACCTCTGACATAGAAATGGTCCGCCTGTGCTGACATTGGTATTTCTGCTTATTGTGTTGGCATTTCTTGGAGTACCTCCAAATACTTCATCCCTAAAATCTGTACAATATAAACTAAAAGGTTACGTGAGTCGACAAACTATAATAATTGATTTAAATATTGAAATTGTGTCATAAATAAAAAAGGATTGCAAAAATCAGACATTTTCAAATCAAATTTTACTAAATAATCACACAAAACATATTGATCCAAAATGTTTCTGAATATAGAAACATTAACATTCGATCTACAATCTCCCGTGGCCATTATGGTGCAACACACTGGCGCCACCGCAGGTCGTCAGCCTGTTTTGGACCGCACGTCATGTGATGTGATGACATCATCAACAGTGTGCAGCGTGGTGATCTGAAAGTCTCTAGATGTTATGGTTCTTATTTTAGAGCGGAGGTCTGTTTTCAGAGGGTTAAGCGTATTATTTGGCGAAATGTTAGATGCCTCACACACATGTTGAACCCTGCAGCACAAAAGATCTAAACAATCAGCTCGGTTTCAAGATTAGTGACACCAATTCAGCATCAAATGTCTCCCCTTCTGTTTCTGAATGTTTATGGCGTTGAATAATGGACAGAAAAGTTGTTTATTTCAGAATATTATGATGTCACAGTGAAGTTGACCTTTGACCTTTTGGGTATAAAATGTCATCACTTCATCATAATAGACATTTGTGTGAAACTTTGTCATAATAAGTATAAGAATTCTTGAGTTATGGCCAAAAAACGTGTTATGTGAGGCCACAGTGACCTTGACCTTTGACCCTTGAGTCCGAGTGG
>JAOVVB010055373.1:0-14542 GCA_028570985.1 Heterobranchus longifilis
ACACACACACACAAACACACACACACACACACACACACACACACAAACACACACACGCACACAAACACACACACACACACGCACACAAACACACACACGCACATGCACACACACACACACGCACACAAACACACACACACACGCACACACACGGCAATATTTGTCTTCCCTTCTGGATGCGGCTGGGTCGTAACCCTAAATTTGTGAAAACTCTCCAGAGACTCTTTTCCGACGACCTATAACCTCTCGCAAGACTTTTGCAAATCTTTAGATGAAAATCCTGACAAGTTTAGTCACATTTTAGTCATTTTTACACTTCATAGTTTTAGTCGACCAAAAGTCATTACATTTTAGTCTAAATGTTTTCTCTATTCATTTTGTCAGCTGTTTATTTGTAGTTCTGTCTCAAATGTTCTTTAGTCGTCAGATTATTGAACATATTTAGTCGAGCTAAAACAAATAATTTGGTCATTGTAGTCAAACTTATTTCACATCAGATTTTCATCAAATGTAATGACTTTTGGTCGACTAAAACTAGATAAAAACTATGACTAAATGTGACTAAAATTAGAAGCATTTTCATCTAAAGACTCATGTTGTGTTCACACCAGGCGTGAATAAAATAATCGACTCACTTTATTCGCGCAAGTTTGAACTCTGGAATATTTTGTTTTGAATCGCTTCATATGTGCGAATTACGCGTCGTTAGCTGATGAACTTCAGATTTTTCAACTCAAGCCAGTGAGCGAATGACGCGTAATTCACGTCATACACATCACCCGGCAGAACCTTGCGTCTAATCGTGTCTTTACATTGACTTTATATGTAATTCAGTCACGCAAATGTTTTTATTCGCGGCTGGTGTGTACACACAGTAAGACTTAAATAGCTGCCAAAATTAACATTACTTTACTTACCATATTTTTCTTTAAACATGAAAAAAACAATCAGATCAGGGGGCACCCTTAATTGTATTTTATTATATTTTCTTTTACATACATCAGAATACATCAGAATTGTGTTTATTGCCAAGTATTTTTTACACACAAGGAATTTGTTTTGGTGATACGGTACATAAACAAGAACACAAAAACACAAAAGTATATATAAACAAATAAATAGAAACAGTAGGTATATGTAAACAGTACGTTCTTTATGAAGCTGCAATAGAAGGTAAGTGTGACTGTCCTGATACGCTGTATACAGATGCTGCATTACAAATCACATACTTTTTCTTTTTACTTTTAGTACATTCTTCAGCTGCCCTTACAAAGTATGCACTGTTGCATGCAATATGCATACAATTGGGACATACTTTGAAATCTGACCCTCTTGCTCATTTATGCTGCGCAAAGGATTGTGGGTCAGAATAGCCAGAAAAGCATGCTGGGTTTGCATCCTGCAAAATGTGACCGGCTGCAGTAGGACATCCTGGTATTTTTGGCATGCTGCATTTGACATACCTGTTGGGACATACTAAATATTTTTCTGGCGTACTAAATGGTAGTGTGGCTATTGGAACAACCCCAGAGTTTTCCCCTGCTAGGCTGTAGTGGCGTTTTCCCTTTGGTTTTAAAACTGAAACACTGAATACAAAACCTAATTAAGAAAAAGTGAGAATGAATGCAGTTGAAATAGCACCTCTCTGACACAGTCTCAACAAATTGAACCTAATGAGCTCCATAAACAGTCTCATTGTATTAGATTGCATACTTTTGTACATGTTGCCCATGTTATTGTGTCCACTCTCTGTAACCATATGCTGTTATTAATCTGAATGACAAAGATTAATACCAAAGCAGATGTGCCCATTTATATGATGACAGCTCTCCCACTGTTTTTGAGCAACTTCATTGTGGAGGAGCTTGATATGTTTTTGCGTACCTCATAATTAAGTGCCTGTTCATCCATCAGGTGATGTCTTTTTATGTTTGCCGGGCTGAGCTGCACTTCGTGTTGCAGCGGTCCTCTCCTGTCATCTATTTTCAGGCCAGAATGAATCAGCTTCTCCTCTCTTTTTTGTTCATTTTGACACCCGACAAAACTCATCGCCTCTGAGGGAATTGGAGTAGAGGGTCTTGTTTTGTTCTGGCAGTTCTTTCAGGAATGGCCATCAATCAGGTGATCTATTGTGTTAGTGAGGGACCTTTCTCTATTGAATTCATCACTTGCTGCAAAAAGCAGATGCTACAAAGGTATTGAAAGTTTGCAGGGTACATTATAATCTGACGAGAAAGAGCCACGGCGAAAGACGAGGGGCAGTGCTTCATAATGATTTCACTGCCAGTTTATATGTCAGGACGAGGTGACCCCATTGGACGGTGCCTCGGCTTTGACAGAATTTGTATTACGTTGATATTCTCTCGTGATTATCCTCCACAGACCGCGTTCTGGTACAGTGATTCCCACAAAACAAAAGGAGCAGCTCAGATTATTTGGTATTTTCCAGTAATTGAAAATAAAGCCAAGATTGTGAAGAAGCACCGCAATAATAATTAAAAAAAAACATACTTGAACTCCTTTTATAATTGGCTTTTTTCAAAGAGAAAAACCCACAATAATCTTTTTGATTGCAGCTGTTTAATCAGCCTGACATTGAGGGTTTTTGAATATGTTTGTTTTCTGACAGATTGTTGAAAAATGAGCAATCTTTTTCCATGCAGCGACCAAATGTTAATAGATTTGGTAGAATGTCAACAGGCCGGAACAAAGAGAGAAAACAGAGTTGGTTTGGATTTGTCCATTTTGCCTGATGCTCCACGCTGATCGATGAGAGGGTCTGTGGTGAGCCATCGTGAACACATTTACTTGTTGTTTCAAAGAGTGCAGAGTAACTGGGGATAGAGTACTTTGTAAGTCTTAATTTACTGGCATTGTCAGTCAATGCCTGTGTTCTTTAGAGTGGAACTGCCCCGACGAAGGATAAACAGCGTAGGCTCTGTTTAGAGAGCAATGGATGGAGGAGAACCAGAAACAAAACAAGGATCCTGCTGAAATTCGGACTCTTCGGAGGGCTTAGAGAACAGTGCATGTTTGTTTGGGGTTAAGAAAGAAATTATATAAGATTATTCTGACAAGCCTCTAGGTTCGTGATTCTCAAAACCATTTCTCTGAGTACCACACTGATTTCTCAGCATTTCAGGACCCAGCAGAGCTAAAGTTGCCTCATACAGATTTGTTTATCTCTAAAACTTGCAAATGCCCAAAGCAACAACAACTACTTTTTATGCCGGTGATTCTGATGTTGTCACACAAACCATGATGTTTTTTTCTAACCCTATCGACGTGTTTTCGGTGTCTAAACCGGAAGTCACAGAAATGTAGATGTTGTTTTTCTGAACGTACTGAAGTGTTTTCAGTGCCTGAACCTAATGAAAGTCATGGAAATGTATAGCTAGATGTTTTTTTCTAAACGTACCGACATGTTTGTCAGTGAAATGTAGATGTTTTTATGTTTAGTTAAAGTTAAACCTACCGAACTCAGCCTACATTGAATGGGCTGGTATCATTCCCCATTCAATACGCTGATAAGAGCCTTCTGGACCTTCTAATGTGGGGAGCCAGCCCCTACTGACCCATATATATCAAGATGATAAAGCGTGTTATCAGCGCATTAAATCGTGTGATAACATTTGAAGTGGGTGCATTATTATATATTTTTTGTTGCAACTTTTGTTGCACAATCTCATCTTGAGAGCGGTTTGTTGTCATTCTGCAGATTTGATGTCTTCATTTGCATGCATGCCTTTTAAAAGAGATGTTTCAGTATGATGTGGCCCTTGGGATGCCAGTGACAAACACTCCAAGTAGCACTTTACCGAATATATTGTAAACAGCTTTTATGCTCTGCGCATTAATTATCTTTCTTGCACAGCGTTATTGATTCTTCACTTTGCATTTTTCTTTCACACATTTGTTTGATCAACCACACACTTATCTCTTGCTCTGGTTTTCTTTTTTATTTAAATTCTATTGGAGTTCTCTGGTTCTCAAACTGCACCGTAATTATCCCCGGCCCTCATAATGACAGTGGCAGCCCGTGTCTCCGGTGCCGTGATGCTTGTTAGGCTGACATTCAAATCTGGTCCAGGCTCTGTCTTTCTCAGATACTTCAGTATATAGCTTTCAATTGTCGCTGTGTGAAAGTTAAAAAAAAATAATAATATGGTGTTCCCACCCTCTGCCAGCGCGGACCAACATGGCTCCCACACAGTGTCTGTTCTGAGGTCTGCCGTGGAACAGTTTTGTCAGCTGTGTGCTGTAGGAGTGGGTAATGACATGCCTACTACAGATGTCTCTAATGAGTCATGACAGGCAAACACTGGAACCCAGCCGTGGTTATTAATTTCACTGGATAAGGCTTGATTTGAATAGTTGTACCCTGGATAACATGGTGAGCTGGGTTTAAATAATAATAATCGAAAGAAAAGCTTGTAACTGCGGAGTGCTCAGTGCAACACCACATAAAACACAACCCTGCCCATTTGACTTTACAATCACACAGCATTTGTTGACACAATTAATTTGTGATTTTTGCAAAATCTACAGGACACCTATACGATACAGATTTATTGTCAGTTTATGTTGAAATTAATGTTGCATCCTTAAGGCGGTTCCGTCCAAGAAATTTACACAAAGGTCGAACATAACAGCTGATGTTGTCACACAATTGATTGCACTGATATGAGTGGTATCAGTGCTTATCATCCTGATACATATGGGTCAGTAGGGGCATGCTGGCCCTGCTAGAAGGTGGTTATTAGCATATTGAATAGGCAGATGATGACGTATAAAGAGCGTCCCTAACCTACCTACCGATGCATTTTCGGTGCCTAAACAAAAGTATGTGAAATGTAGATGTTTTTTTCTAACCCTATACCAACTGTTTTCAGTGCCTAAATCTAAAGAAAGTCAGTGAAATGTAGATGTTTTTTTGTTGTTTACTTAAAGTGCAACCGAAACCTCCCAAACTTATCAGCCTGCATTAAATGGGCTGGTATCATCCCCATTCAAAACATTGATAACAGCTGGACCTTCTAGTATGGGGAGCCGGCCCCTACTGACCCATATGTATCAGGATGATAAGCATCATATTAGCACATTAAGTAATTTGATAACAGTCGAAGCGGGTGACATATCACATTTTATCCTGTGGATTCAATCACAGTTTTTCAGCACACTGATTGTGGTTCAGCAACATGGACTGATGTATGAATTATTTCTTCAGCCTGTTGCGTTTAAATGGAGGGACTATTGGAGGGCAGCAGTCTGTAATTTCAGTTTAAAACATGTGAGGAGTCAGAAGAGATGGTGTTAGTCTGAGCATGCTCTTGTTATGACTTTCTTGAAAGTAGTGTGCAACAGATTGGCCAATAATCTTTGTATAAATTTGGATTTGATTATATAGTTTAGTTTGAAGTTTCACAGATAGGCTGCTGAGTCAGGCCGTACTGCAGTACAACATGACACTCTGAATCACTGATTTAAAAAACAGAAAAAAACATTCTGGCTACTTGCTTCAAAAGATCTGAGTCTACAAAGAAATAAAGCACATTATTGAAACATGATTTGACTTCGCTGGTTTCTCTTGTAAGTCTAAAAATAAAGTATACATTTTCCTTGCAATCTGTAAATAACTATCAATTAAGTATCATTTACAGTAAAACCTTGCAACCCTATTGCTCAACACAATGCTGATATTGCATTATTATTCTGCAAGACCCTGCATACATTCGATGATAATGTTTTGCAATGTTTAAAGGAATAGTTAGACATTTTGGGAAATATGCTTATTCGCTTTCTGTCGGAGATATGAAAATTGATACCTCTCTCATATCTGTTAAATATAAGGCTACAGCCAGGAGCTGGTTAGCTTAGCACAAAACCGCTAGCCTGGCTCTATCCAGCAGAAACAAAACTTAGTTAACACGTTAATATCTCGTTAATTTAATCTGTAAAAAACAACTGCGTAAAAATCACAGTTTGCCATTTTACAGGGAGTTATGTGCCGAACTATATCTTGGCTCTAAGCTGTTGCCAGGCAACCAGCGGAGACAAGTCTGGCTTACCGGGTAAACAGTGCCTAGATAAAGCCTTACTTCCTGTCTCCAGCCTCCGAGTTATCAACCTACACGCTGAAAATGACAAGTTTTGAAAAAGATCTACAAAGAATATGTTTACAACATTTTTGTGTAGGTGTTACACCGAAACGGTTCCCTCGTTCCCTCCTGTATATTTGCTACACAGTACTATATTTGCAGAGGCACCGTCGGGGCGTGGCGCTGCTCAGGATGATTGTGACTGTGAAATACAAATCACAATTTCACTATCCAGGAGTGAAACGGCACTGAATCCAGGAAAAAGTCACCTGTGATTGGTTTGTAGATCTGTTGCTAGTGGTCACCCTGTGCCATATATAATACAGGCACGGGTAAACCCCTCCCTTAAATTAATAATAACAATAATAAATAATTTAATTTTAAATTGTGTGTGTGGGCTATGCGAGACTAAGCGGAGACATGCAGTAGCTTACTGGCCACGTTATTTTTTTCCCCACCCGTGTTTCACCTCCTCCCACCCTACTGTGCTGTGATTGGCTCGTACTAACCCTAACCATGACCTCTTTGCCCTAACCTAAACCTATAGCCTCTGACTTTGATGCTTTGACATGACAAGTACTAGCCAATCATAGCACAGCAGAGCAGGACTATAACGAAATACAGGTGAAAAAAAATGTGTGCGCCCCGGCCAAGAACAAATACTGGACTGAAACTTGAACTGAAGCCAAAAAATCAAGTGGAAGTGCCACAGTTACTTAATGCAGCTTAAAAAACCTCCACTGATTTTTATTCAAATGGATGCAACTTATTCCTCAAAATTCAAGGTGAATCAATTGTTGCCACAAGACATTAGGATATGAGTAGTTAATTCCCCTGAAAAATGTGCATCTCATGGTGAATTAAGGTGATACTGAGGCTTGAAGAGAAGTGCTTTGGGGGTGTGATTGACAGGTGTCTCAGCCAATCACAATCAGCTGCTTGCTTGTGTTCCTTTTCCATTGATTAAATTTGGATTTTTCAGTTGTTTCAGCCAAGATGGCAATGAAGGGTAAAATTGAACCTTCAAAACATGTCCTCATCAATCTGTGGGTGACGTCAGAGACACCACAGTACTTCCATGCTTTTCTACAGTCGGGGAGAAGTACTTGATGCACTAAAAAGAAGAAGATTGGTGGCCACCGTTATAATGCCCTTCTCTTTGAATCCGGAGTGAGATTAAGGGAAAGGTTCTCCTTTGAGACTTGTGCGATAAAGAGTTCGTCACTCCCAATGGCCCCGAGAGACTCTGCAGAAATGATTAGGTCCATGTGCCACTCAATTATCTGTTCCTTAAAGCATTCTCTTTGAGGATGCAATTATACAGGATGGATGTGAATGAGAATGTTGGACACTGTGATGTGGGGCTGGCCACTGGTGGAGATTTAAATTTGGTCGGCTTAATAGATCACACATGTCTTGGCAATGTTTGTATTTTCATTCACTAGACAAGAGTCATATTCTTTACGGGGGGAAAAAAAAATAGGGGGAAAAAAAAGAGGGGACAGCATGCAGAGAGAATGACGTTTCCCTTTTCCATCTGTTCAATTAATTTGCCATGAAAAGTGCTCCCGATGCTTTTATAAACTTTCAGTGTTTTTCTGCAACTTTCTTCTGATTCGATGCCATAAAAACGAGTCGGACACGGTTGTTTTTTTCCTGTTGAAACTATCATGATGGTGTTGTTCTGGCCTTGCTCCTGAGTCTATATGGAGAGGTTCGACTGTACGCTGCCTGCCTCACCAGATCAGGTTTCTACCGTTCCCCCACTGAATCTCCCTCTGGCCCAGCTGCCTGGCAAAGCATTCACGATTAAATGTGAGACACGAGCCATCTTGCCAAGAGAAAGCTGGAGGAGGGGCTGCTGGCTTAGGAACGACCGCAGTTTGGAATTTCTTCGTTGTTTGTCATACACACAGAGAAAAATGAAAGCAGATGTAGAGGGAGAGGGAGAGGGGAGAGGAAGGCAGAGAGGCAGTCATCAAAGACAAGAGGTCTCTCAGGCAATAGATACTGTAGGACGAAATCTAAAGCAATATTTGCAAAGCACTATATGCTGCTATGGAGAACAACCAGCCAAGTGGGGTTTTAATTACGCAAACATTTCTCACGAGGCGTAAAAAATCTCATTGGCTAGGCTAAACCACAGTGGGCGGAGCCAAATAACCACAGTTTTTTTCTGGCTAACATGCTAAGATACATTAAAGCTCCACTAATATTGTAATTATATGGGAAGACTTTTTTTATTCGCAATGAATGAAATGACTGTGGGTTGTGTGAGAAGGATTTCTTGCATTAAGATCCCGCAGAGAATTATCTCTCAATGTTGCAACGTTTTAGGCTCTTATAGCTTTTTGTTTTACAGCCTTCAGATTTACTGTCTCATGCAGTCTACCGCTCTCACAAACCCCATTTCCAGCACCAGGTACAACTGCCTTCCTAGTCTCACATTGCCAGACCTATCTCCACAGCGCTGTGTCAGCACCGGAGCATGGCCTGGCACCCGTTTATCATTCTGCTATAGGAGGAGAAAGCTTTGGCAATTGTATGTTTGTAAGTCAAAGTTTATTATAGCCCAATATCACAAAGCATGCCTCAAATGGCTGTGCACATAATAAAAACAATTAGCAAAAGACACAAACAGTTATAGAAGTAAGATAAACTAAAGCATAAACAGAATATTTGACACATACAATACACACAAAATAGTAATAAATAGCATTTGGAAAAGTTTGGACAGTTTCTTTCTCTATTCTCACCTTTAATGCAGTTGAGGATTATTTTCGGGCTGTAACATAAATCTCATGTGGTCACAGTCACAGCTTTGATTGGTCACACGACATCGAGTCGGGAAGAACAATAGGTGTAATGTGTATGAACATCGATGGACTGTAAAAATGAACTGCAGACCTGCTGGAAGATACATTTTGTCTTTTTTAATTTCCAGATTTGTGCATCCCTGTTAAATAATTTCAGTGAGCTTATAGTTTAAGAGAATAAAAAGCTTGTTTTTCTATTCTTAGCAGCCGTTAATGTGGAGGCTTTTGTTTCTTTAAACTCTTTCGTGATTTTGGTAATGACAACGTAATTACATTTTGAGCATGAAACGTGCCATTTTGCAAAAGTCCTCAGATCAATGAGATTTTAACTGTAATCAAAAATCTGTTTGGGTAAATTTGACATGGCGTCAACAGTTTTTACACTCAACATTTGTTATTCTGTGTATTGTGTGAGCTGGAATATGGTTAAAAATCTGCTGTCGCTGTTGTGGCGAGTGGGTGTAAGAGAAAGACAGAGAGGATTGTGAGAGAGACAAAGGGAGAGAAAGGGAGAACAAGCTGTGCTGTCTGATTGAGGTGTTTGATCCAGGTCATGCTGTGGTCTAATCACTGGAGCTGTGGATAGCCACTGTCGGTGGGTTGTTTTATAAAGGAGAGATGGTTGTGCAGGCCTTCTCTCCAGGACCTAATTCAATTGAAGAATAAATGAGTTCTGTTGGTAATTTGGAGATAACCTGTGCAGTGGCCGAGCTTAAAGGAAGATAAGAAACGACACAGAAATGAAGACAAGAAAACGAGACAATTTTTCACCCTGCCTTTGCTAAATTAAACTTTTCCCAGCCCTTCTCAAACTTTAATTAAAACACACACTTGCATGCACATTGCGCACACGGGTTCACACAGCCGTGCTCCCGCGGTCGCACATCCAGCAGATAATCCAATAGGAGCAATCAAGTTGTTTGAAAGAGATCAGTAGACAGTGAGCAGTGAGCCTAACTGGAACATACTGAAGCTCCTCTATCTGTCCCTCTGTTGTTAAGATTAATCAGCGAGGTACACTCTGAAAGTCAATGGTCCTTTGAGTCGTAAAACACAGAGGTGTAGTGGGGATTTTTAAAGGGTCAATTCACTCAAAGCATCTTGCTTACTTCTACTGGTAAATAAGATAGTATTGGTTTTATTTGTGCAGGATTTATCTTACTGCTGGAAGTGAATAGAAGCTTTTTTTTCCAGAGAGAAAAAAAAACAGTGCACTTTGATGTTAGTGGAGTAAACAGACCATTGTGTTGAGAATGACACACAACGTTTTTGAAATATATTTTTTTGACCATTTAAGCATTTTTGTTTTGTTTTAGGGTGGCAGCAGTGATTTAGTACGTCTAACCAGGCTGGTCTCGTTCTGTGTTCGTAGCACTACGAAACGTACTGCACTGTAATTCGTACATATACCACGTAATTGTGAGACATGAGGCCCAGGTTTAAAAGACACAAAGACATGCTCTGGGTGGGTGGCACAGTCACACGCAGGACTTTCACCTAGGAGACCGGAGTTCGAGTCCGTGTGTATCACGCGACCGTCACATGTATTTAAAATGGAACATGGATTTTGATGCCAATCCCCACGTTTTTTATTTACTATATCAAGTCGTTTTGTTAGTAACCTTCCGAATTCTTCCCGTTTCACAGCGTTAATGACACCGTTAATGACGTGTCTGTCACACGACTGGGACACATTTTTAAAACGGGCCACATGTTCTTATGATATTTACGAACTGCTGTGCATACATTTGTATGATTCTCAGCTGATCGCCATAGTGACGCAGCATGAAACTGCCGTGACATCATCTTTAAGGCAACACTTAAGGCAACAAAACAGAGGAACATCTGCTCTTCATCAATTGTGCGGCATAGTATATGTAGTGTATGGTGTATTTTTGCAGGCTGACATTTTTTTAACATTTAGGGCAAGTGAATTAAAAATTTGACAGTAACTTGGGCTATTTAAAAATTGCAGGTTTGTTTTGTGCAGGATGTCCCGTGTCATGCTAGTGACCTGTCAGTGGTCTGCAGTGTTTGAACTTTAAAGTACCAGGTACTATCCACAACTTTTGCTAATGGAAAACCAAAAAGAGCAAGTCGAGTAGAGTGGAGTTGAGCCGTGCCACACAGTGGAAAAACGGCATTAGATACCTTCAGGGGTGAGTGAAGGAGGAAAGGTGTGTTCAGGCTTTACATTCAGCAAATTTTAGAGGCAGTAGAAGTGCACATAAAGTAAATAAAAAAAACTGAAAATTGAGTTGTGAATTGAGGCGAAGACCCATCTTTGTGAGTTGAAAAAGTTTCAACTCAAGTGCTTATCCTGTTTGACTGCACTTCATGAACACCCGGAGATAAGAGGAAATGTTGCAGAGGCTGGACGTAAATAACAGAAAGAACTGGTGAGTTTTGAGATCAGTCTGAGTGCAATGCAAGCTGGCTGTTTTTTTTTGAGGAGGGAAAAACACAGACTCTAAAAATACTATAGTGGTCAAATTGGCACAAATGATGTGAGGCAACTGTTCGCAATCAGACCTCACCATGAGAAAGTATGGTTTTGTGATTTTGTCGAGCTGAAGGAACTCCTTTCAGATGTCTGACATTGACTTGTTTTGCCAATAACACAAATAAGCCCTCAGATGTGGTTGTGTGGCACAGCAGATCAACCATCCACAAGATCAACAATCCAAGCCAACTACTGCCAACACCACACGCTCACACATAGTAGACGTTAATGCCATGAGTAACGTCTCGTCCCTGTTTGTGTCACAACGTGATTTTGATTGGTTTTAAATTGTCTGTGATTAGTGCAATATTTCAAAAGATATTGTTGCCTCTCATCACTTCTTTTCCTTCAAGTCCTTCAAACCATATGACCATGAAGGCCGTATGTTCCGACCCATGTGAGCATTTTCCGCCCTCATATGTTACGTTCGTGGTTTTAAACACCATTAATGTTGTTAATATGGACGTTGTGGACGTTGTGGTGGTAGGTTTAGGTTTAGGCAACAAAACAACTCGGTATGGTTAGAAAAAAGCTTGTGGTTTGGGTTAAAATCATGATATTTGAGACATTAAATCACTTCTGTGCATCCGCGTCACGTGCCACGGAACGTCACAACATCATGACGCACTACGTCCCACGACACAAAACGTCACGTACTTCCAATTGTTACGGTCACTTAAAAAAAAAAACTCACTGCTTCATTTTATTTTCAACCAGGACTCGAACCCCGGTCTCCTGGGTGAAAGTCCTGTGTTTGTCTGACACACCCACCAGCCCCTCCCACTTCCTGCTTTTTGGTGTCATAACATCAACGAATACTAGAGGGAGACGCCTCATAATAAAATACACACCTGTTAGAGGGCGCTTAACTTCAAAACCTAACTACAGGTCTAACAAGCTCCCTGTACAAACGTTTTTTGGAGGCGGACGCAGGCTGCTGCTGCTGCTTTTACCAGGTCGATGTGATCTTTCGGTCCGTTAAACCTGGTGAAAAGGTGATGATGGAGGATCATAAAATTGAGAAAAACCTCAACTTCCCAAATGCAAATATTCTTCTAGACTGAATGGATCATCTGTGCATCTGGCGTTTTGAAACTAGTTGCCCACCGGGGTCCTCGCTTCCAGTCCTCCTTGAAATTACACTGTTGCAGCTCCACTGAAACTGAACAAAGAAACATGTGGCCGTAAATGGCGCCACAAACCTCCACATGGTAGCACTTTGTGGATGGGACCATTTAGCGACTTGTCTCCAGAGCAGTTCCCCTGATTACCACACGATTACCAGTCAAAGAGCCACTTTGCACTTTGTGTTTATCATCCTCGCTCGCAGTGGAGTGTGATGGTTGGTGGCAACTCTCTGATCTGCAATTATTGCCGTGTCGAGGCACAACAAGGTGAGAGACGTGTACAAGCGCAGACTTTACAAACCGGCACACAAAGTACTCTTCACTCTGTGTGAGCTTTGAGTTCAGCCTTTGTCTTCAGTCTCTGGGGTGTTTCTTTGCATATAATTCAATTATTGATGCCGTTTTCAAATAAGACTAACCATTGTGTGGTGATGTGATTTGAAACACAGCCTGAACTTAGAATCCAGACAGTCACGATATGTATAGCATCGCCAAAACTGGCTTATTCGAGTGACAATCTGCACAAGCAGTATAGGGGGGAAAAAAAACAACTCTTTTTTTTCCTTGAAATGAAATATGAAGCTGTGATGTGAGGAACCATCACACGTCCTGATGGACGCAGCTGAACGGTGTCACTGCTGTCAAGGTAGGGTTAAAGTTAGCTGTGTTTGCTTTGGATTCTGGAAGGAACTCTGTGTGTGTTTCCTGGGCTCTTGGAGAATAATAAAGTATGTTTTTATTGCGTCGTATTGACTTTTTCCCCCCTTTTTTTTCCTATGCCACAAGTGAGCGGTTTCCAAAAGTAACAAACTGAGCCCAAAGTGTGTAAATGTTTAAACCCAGTAGCTTTTCAGTGTCCTGTACAATGGGAGTGATTATTTTTCTGTGTGTGCATGTTTGGGCACATTGTTGTATTTGTATCAAAACAAGGACAAATCCATTCCTCCTCGGCTAGAGGTAACTGTAGCAGCGGTGTGCGCTTTTTCTTCGTCAGCGCTGATTTTGTTTCCAAGGACACAACTTTCTTTGGATGGTCTATTTGTTTTCACCTTCTTCTCCCCGTGCTCTTTCCCCTCCTAGATTTCCCACCACAGATAATTTTCAGTGACCGCAGCAGAGTCTCGAGATTCCCCGGCAGTATTTAGCGGTGGAAGTAAGTAGCTTCAGCAGCTCGATGAAATGCCTTTGAAACTCTGGTGTCTGTCTAAGCAGCGGAGCTGCACTCGGCTGGGGTGAGGGGGTGATGGTATGCGTGCAGAATCACAATAGTCACCCCTGTTACGTGGTCTGAGGCAGATCTGAGTCCAGGCAGCTTCTGCGAGTGAGAGGAGAGATTTTTCTCTCTTGTCTGTCGTGACGAGGACATGCCTTCTTCCTTTAACTTTAAACCCTGAGCCAGACTTCTGAGGGCAGGTCAGGTTTATATTAGTGGAAAATATGCAGCATACCAGTGCATATGCAACCCAGTGGCCAGAATAAATGTTGGCATTGTACATTACTATTTCCACATATACCACATATATACATATGTTGTATTTGTACATTTCATATGTAGTGGATATCTTATAGTGGATATTCAGGATCCCTTGATGCCACTTTTACACACCAAACTGTGACGGTCACGGTCGCAGTTTTGTGAATTCAAACAAAACTTAAATTTAGGTAACAAAATTAGGTGGGTAAGTTTTTGAAAAAACATTGTGGTTTGGGTTAAAATAAGGACTAAATTACGTCATTTACATAATCAACGTTAAACAACAAAAATCAACGGTTAAGTTAACATAACTTGTTTGTCTGGACCTCTCATTAAAAAAATACCTGGTTTTGTTGCTCTGGAATAGGGCTGCATGATATGAGGAAAATATGCATTAACGTTTTTGAATATTGTGATAACGATATTACTTGCGATAAATAAACAGTGTATCAGTTCTGCCTTTCTGCTGCTTTCAGTATTCTGCTAAAATACAACAAATTGCTTGTTGAATTAAAAAAAACTGA
>JAOVVB010055383.1:0-14541 GCA_028570985.1 Heterobranchus longifilis
CTGCTTGTTAGCTGTGGCTAAGTGCTATCTTATCCAGCCACTGCAGTGCAGGCTTGTGCTGTTGGTAGGCCACGCTCGGGCAGTACTGAGGTGCTCAAATACAGCAATGTCCCACGATATCTACAAAAATGTATAATCCCAGTGACTTATCAGTATCCAGTAGCCGCTGCCCTACTACTTTCTCATAGCAGAAAAACAAGAAAAAATGCGAAAAATGCGAAAAAAGCAAGCAAAAGGCAAGAGCAAGCAGAGAAGCGTCTGCACACCAGGAAGGTCACAGTCTCATGGAAGAAAAATGGGAAGAGGAAATGTAATGTGAACGTTTGTGTTCATAAAATCGTGCAAATATTGTTTGTATAGGTCTACAAACACACTGGTTTAAATGCAACAGTTTGTTGACAGTTTTTAAAAAACAGACAGGATTCTGTATTGATGGAGAAAATGCTCAGAAATCCTCCCTGTGGCTCAGTGTTGTTAAGTAAACATCATATCAGTGATTTGACTGCTGCACATGTGCATCCCCTGATAATCCTGGATTAGCAGTTATGTTTTCATGCAGCCATACTGACCTTCATATAAACATGACCAAACTATAACTACATACCAAGAGAATCTTGTCCTGCGTGCTAACTCGAAAGGCCACACTGATCCATGAACAGTGTTGTTATTTTTATTGCACTACAGATTACTGAATACATGCCCTAAAATGCAATTTGTAACATATTCCATTAGATTACTCTGTCTTATATTTCCAAAAACATTCCTGCCATCGTCGTGTGTCATGAAAGTGAAATATAATTTGTGGATCCATCCTGTGATTTAGATCCGCTCTCAAATTTACTGGGTTCTTCTTTGGCCCATGCTACACCCTTCCACCAATTTTCCTAAAAATCAGACCAGTAGTTTTTCCATAATCCTGCTGACAAACAGACAAACAAACCAACAAACAAACAAACAATCTGAACTGAAAACATAACCTGCTTGGCGGAGGTACAGTAATAAGTAATCCCTTCAGGTAATCTATTTGTATGACTGTCTGTAACTGTGTTCAGAATACCACCAATTTGTCCATGAATACTGAATTGGATGATTATGACAGTGAGAATACCTTTGCTGAGCGATGAGTGATTGAACTACTGACATCTTATATTCAAATTCTGTTCCCCTGTCATCGTCTATAGTGGTACCTCAATCTGTATGATACTGTAGATATGTAACATTTTACCAATTTATCATAAATAACTATTCTGACAAAACATTATCCTGGATCATCAGAATAAAAATCTAAATTTGACGAGTATCCCCCTTTAAGTCGTTCAGATAATGTGAACTGCAGTTTGCGGCTGTAATTTCACAAATCCCCAAGAGAATTTCTATAAAAAGCATCGCTGTAATTGAAATCTTCACAATGTCACTCTTGAAATTTCACAATGCTATTGAAGGTCCTGACTTTGCCTACTGAATTATATGCAACATTGTTTGCAAATATCAGAATCAGCAGAATAATTTGTACTGTATTCAGTATGAAATTCAACTACAGTCGGCAGGATTTGCATGCAAGAGTCAATATAACAGAAGGGACTGTCACTCACCGTGGCAACAATTCTGCGAATGGCAGCGGAAGCCATGTCCTCTCCTTTGGGCTGGCCCACCAGAGTCATACCCAGGTACTTCACATTGAACACCATCCCCTCCAGCAGAGTCTCCTTGGTGTCCGTCCAGTTCTCTGGCAGCTCTGTTTGGACAAAAACACAGGACAGGAAATCACCAAAATGCCCTGATATGGCTAAACAAGGGGATATAATTGGAAAAATTAAATTTTGCAGTGAGCTGTCTTTCACTAAATAAAAGTCCAGAAAAATATGCAGAACTATTATCATAGATAAGCATGTCCCATAATCCACTTAGTCATATCACTATGGGATCAGATTAGAAGTTATTTTGGAAGGGGATTCACATTTTAGGAAAGAAACTAAAAAACTTGCTGCATTAAAAATTGCATACTTTTTCCTTTCAGTACTGCAGCTGCCCTTACAAAGTACATACAGTATGCATGCAATTGGGCCAGACTACTTTGTACATCGTGCCTTGACCTTTGACCCTCTATATATGCTTTATAAAGGATTGTGGGTCAGAATAGCCAAAATGTGACCAAATCTAGTCGGACATCCTGGTATTTTTGGCATACTGCATTTGACATACTAAAGATTTTCTGGCACACTAAATAGTATGGTAGTATGGGTATTCATTGCATTGTTTGTTGAGCAGACTGTTGACAACACTCAGCACAGACAGAGTTGGCAGAGTAACGTCACAGCTGAGCAGACAGTGGTGTGGATACTGTACAGACTTTGCACAAATTCTGTGTGACATAATCATTTTAAAATGAAATTATTTTGTGTTGCAGTGCTTACAAGTTGAAAATTGTGCATGCATTGGAAGAGAAGAATTAGATAAGTCCAACTAGAATAAGCATATGATATGATTTATTTTGTGTAGGAAACCATCCATAAGTGATCCACACATTCCACACTATGCTTACATTTTTTTTGTTTCATCTGAATGCATCCTATTAAACTGAGATGTGTCACCATCTCTTACTGGGTGAGACACTAGTGCTTTTATAGTAGAAAACAATATGGATCACAGAGAAAAAAATGCTGCACAGTGAGGCCCAACAAACCCAGGGCTCTGAATGTATATACAGAATGGTTGCAATGTCCTGCTGTTGCTGTGATTTCCAACAGGTAGCACCAAGCTGTCCTCTAGCAGAGGGACACTGCGCCCACGTAGAGAGCTTAAAATATCTCCCAACGACACCTGGACACCCTGCAGTGGAGCATCAGGAGAGAGATAACTTGCAAAACTATGCAACAGACCACATTCTGTGATGATCTTAATGGGGCGATAAGTGAAATATGAGCCATTAATCCACAGCATTTCAAAGCAGTCTTTTAACACCGACGTCGCTGTGATAAAGACAACACGTGCATAACCAACTGATGATTAGTCATAGAACCTTTGTTTCCCTTCTTCTCACGGAGGTGTTTCTGCCATAATAACACACACTGAAATTAAATAGAGAGACCTTGACAAAGAGAGATGAATAAGAGGCGTGTGTAGAGACAGAAAGAAAGAGACACACACGATAAGTGTCTAACACTCTACTGGGCTATACTGGCACCAAATTCTCCACATGGGCTGAGCCATCTGTCACTGGCAGGCCCCATGCAGCTGTGAAGAACAGCAGAGAACACCATCCCCTTACAACGCTTCCAACAACTGAATTATTAACTAATCTTCAATCATATACTATGGGGGCTGCTTCAAAGAGCACATTTGATGTTATTAAATATGATTGCTTAGGTACATGGTGCATGGTTGGATGCTTTTGACTTGTTCTGGATGAGAGGTGTGTGATGATTAAAAGTCTCATATTTTGTCTAATAGAGGCTGTGCCTTTAATACTTAAAGCAATTGTCTGGAGCCAGCAGGTTGACTAACATTTAAAAAAAAAAAGGTTCTTTAATGCACTATTGATCCACGAGGGAGAAATTCATCCTTTCTCTTTCCTCTCTCCACAGGAGGTCAGAGGTCAGAGTCTGAACACAGGGGGTTTCAGTGTTTTTCTCAAGAACACTAACAACACAAAGGCATAACAGTGTTGGCAGCAAAATTGTCAAACGTGGTGGATATCTGTATGGGTGTACACCATAAGGTTTGAGTGTACTAATTCTAGAAAGGTGTTATAATTGATACAATGCTACTAAAAGCTGTGGAAATTGTCAGTTTTTGACAGAGATAATTATGCTAATGACAAAAGAACACAATGGGGTAAAAATAAGAATGCATATCTC
This sequence comes from Heterobranchus longifilis, assembly GCA_028570985.1. Classification (NCBI taxonomy): domain Eukaryota; kingdom Metazoa; phylum Chordata; class Actinopteri; order Siluriformes; family Clariidae; genus Heterobranchus; species Heterobranchus longifilis. Next base: position 3,858 of record JAOVVB010055383.1, read on the forward strand.
TAATTGACCGTTCACTAAACCCATCCCCGGAACAGCAATTTTTCATTTATAACTTAGCAACCATAACCAGGCACAACAGGACCGTTTTTAGCCTTTCCAAGAGCAAAAGTGTACCGTAAACAGCGTGTTTATCTGATTAACATAAGCTACAAACATTAGTACGCCCATCTACTCTTCTAGAGTTTGTATATTCCTCGTTTGGAACATCTGCTGTGTGGGAGCCAAGATGATGCTTTATCAGAGTTTGGAGTTTCTCCTGCCCTTGTTGTGTTGTTAGCAACCACAGTCTAACTCATTGCCAGAAGTAGCATTACTTTTTTTATTGGTTAGTCTGCATCATAACTGACCTTTTATCTGGGACATCTAGTTTTAGCCTCTGGCCTTTACACAATCTGTAGCCACCGGGTGCAATGTGCATGCAGTATTTAAGATCATTTTACAGGGTTGTTTTTAAAATAACAGCTGGAAACATTAAAAATTCAGTGGATGCAGTTTTCAACTAATTCATGGAATTATAACAAGCTGCAACAGTCATTTCAGGTGACAAAATCGATGGTTACCAGTAACACCTAGAAATGAGAAGCTTTTGTTAACTTCTGTGTGAAATCTGAGAAACAAAAGTACTACAGGTTTTTTTAACGTTATTGTAATCTGCATACCCATCATGCTAGAATGGAAGCTTGACAGGTGTAGCAACTAGTTACAAAGGGTCGATTCCAAACAATTAAAATATGCTACACCTTGATCAATTCCAATATCAATCCACTAATAATAATAAATAATTAATGCAATTTATATAGCGCCTTTCACAAAACCCAAGGACAGTAAACTATCCAGTATAGTTTGGGTCATCCCATGAGATACATGAGCAACTCCTGGTCAAGAGATTTACTGCATGGTTGCGTTCTTTAAAATGTCACAGCGCTACAAAGCTAAAGTGCTACAGTCCATGTTGTGTCTTCGCCAGGCTACACACATGAATTATTAAAAGGGCTTCATGTTGATGCTGCAGGGTTTCCAATATATTATCCCCCTGAAAGAGGAGCGCTTAAATTTTTAATAAATCCTGTGTGAGTCTACAGAGGGACCAGGACTGATAAGAATGACAGGCACAAGCGGAGGGAGGCTAATTGGATTTTAACATGTTGAAAAAAAATACTGAGGAAGACCGAACATTTGCAATTTGGACTTTTATTTTATATATGCTGTACATTTGTCATCTGTGTGAGTGTGCGTTAGTGTAAGAGTGTGTGTCAAAGTGATCTAATTTAAAAGAGCACAAAACAAGATTAGGGAGGGCGAGGCCGTGGCGGTGCACTGATGACGTTTGCATTTTTATTAAACTGATGCCTGGCAACACTTTCACAGCCAGGCTGTTGCAGCAAGTGCACCGACTCCATTGTGTTCACACGAAAGCCTCACAGTCAGTACACACGCTAAAGGAATCAATGCATGACACAGAGCGATTTGATGACATGTTGCTGCACTGGGCCTCAAGTGTATTCACATAAAAGTTATAATACAAGTGTAGCCATTTCACAGTAGCTGATCCGACTGCTGTAGTATAATAGGTACCATGTGCTCTGCACGCCTTCAGCAACATGCAGTGATCACCAGCTGTCTCCTTGAGCTCCACGCTCAGTAATTTAATTTGCACTGAGAAGACAAAATCGTACCCGGGTGAATTCTGCTCTGAACACCTACGCTGACGGTTAATTAATAACACAAACAGGAGCGCACACATATACACACACAGGCACAATGTAGCAAGGAGGGGCATATGCCCTGGCATGCAGGGGGCACACACACAAACACACTCGCATGCACACGCACAGACACACACACGCACACAATTTCCTGAAGATGCCATCATCAGAGTTAATTGCAAAAACAGTTGGAATAGAGTGTTGGAGGGATAATGTTTTTTTGTTGGCTAACATGGAAGTTAGTATCGCCCTGGTTCCCTCAACAAAAAGCCAATGGGATTTTTTGGGGATTATTGCATAAAATAAACTGTATCAAACAAGTTTATGATAATTTCTTTACTTATTAAGCAAGATAATCTTCACAAATGAACCACTTTTATGATTTTTGAAGCGTAAATGCAATTGGCAGAAGTAAAAAGCTAATGTTAGACTATAAACAAACTAAACCAACGGTTGCATAACTTCAACGTCACCACTACTGAACTGACGGTGACGTTTAATGTCCCCAACAATCTCTGTAGTCTCATTTAGCCACTTGTTAACAACCACCTTTTGAAGATGCGTAAAAGCTTCGAAATTCATGAGTCTGGTATTTACCTACGTATTTTATGTCGTAGAACAAAACGTAAAATAATTATTATGCTTCTGTTAACCACAGACCTCATTTCAGGCATCCAACCAAAAACCCATTCAAAACCCAATGACTTCGAGGCGAAGGAACTGGAAATGCAAAAATGCTAACTCTGAGTGTTATGACTCATTCCTGCAGCAGTCTATAAGTGTCAAGGGTCAAAATAACAAAATCATTCACCGTTTTCAATTTCCCTACAGGTCAGTAAGTAGGCCATATTTTTTCCTATGGCTGTTTCACCCAGCATCTTGGTTTAAATCCAATAGAATAAGCACAACACCAATATATGAGAAAAGAAACATTCAGCTTGTTTTTTAGACCCAAGTGACACCCCCATCCTCCACATCCTTATAATATAATCTCTTTGCCTTACTGTTTTACTCATCCGATGGAACTTTGAATCTAGGACACCACCTTGACAGGGAAAATAGGCCGCACATTCAGGGAAGATGGTGGGCTGGGATGGTGTGTGTGTGTGTGTGTGTGTGTGTGTGGGAGGGGGGTGTAACTGGTTTCCTCATTCTGCCTTGAGGGGGAACCAAGTAAAGCTAAGTCCTTCCTTTCAAGCTCCCGCTTTTCTCACAGTTTTCTTAATTCTATCCCTCCACTCACCTCTCACCTATCTTCACATCCTCTGGCTCTGACTGAACCCACACATTAAAAAAAAAAAAAAAAAAAACCTCTTCACATATAACAAGCTTATTAGAGGGGGCTTGGGGATTTGTATTAATATTTCAGATTATCAATCAGAGCTACGTGCAGTAGAAGCCACAACGTCAACAATAACAAAGATGGAGTCATGGGATCAAACAGCCCATGTTGCTAAGCAACCACAGCCTCCATCACCAACAGCCCAGCAGCGGCATGGAGGTGGTACCTGCACAATACAACACTTTGGCTAGGCATCAAAGGAAGTGTACAAATCACATAAGGTGTTCAGATAACAGTGGGATTACTCTGCGCTCTGCAGTACATAAAACTCCCACCTCTAATTTTGTATTACACATCCAGTGGGCCCAAATACAAAGCCTCATGTCAAGCTATTTCAAAAAGCTATCACCTCAACTTTGACCCTTTATTCCACTGTCCTCACACATACATAAACCCAACATAACAGGAATGTTACAGAGCACCTGCTGCCTTAAGACAGTGTTGCAAAAGATTAAGAAGCAGGTTTTACTACAAACAAAAACAGCAACACCTCTATAAAAGGTCATAGTTAAAATGCCCATTATTTCCTAAAGCCACAAGTGACATTCTCACATTGCTTGTTTTGTCCGACCAAAATGAGGTTAGCATTTTTGCTTGAAAAATAACTATCAATCTATTATTAAAAAAACAGTTGCCAATAACTTTACTGTCAGTCAACCAGAGTTAACTGTGGCTGGTGGAACCCAAAATCTACCAGCCATTCAATAGACCACCATTGTTTTTTAAAATCTCATTTAAAACCTAATTTTTGTATAGCATCTCAGATACAGTGGACAATTGCAAATACAATGAAAACATTGGATACATTACGGTGTATTTCAAACTGATGGAAATCATATATGAAAATATGGCTTTTTGGAGGAGTGGCAGGAACCAAAAATCACCTTTATTACTGTATGAGCACTATCTCCAGTACAGGCACCTTTTTTATTTCCCACTATATCACGGTTTAATTACAACATTATTGTGTGCGTTGAAAAGCTTCTTTTTTTTAGTGACATTTTATTGAACTCTATTTCATTGTGATGCTTTTCATTTTCTGCTGACAAAAACTGTCAGACGAAGACAAATGTAAGCAAAACCAATAAAATGGATGATTCAAATCCTTGAAGACTTGAAGATTTTATATGGCTTGTGTCTACTTGTAAAAAAATATATATATATTTCGCACAGCGGAGTCATCAAGCTTTTATTTCATTTTCACTGACAGGAAAAATCACTGGGGTATAAATTCAGGTTCATGAATCAACTATTTGCCCCGGAGGTCCTTGAGTGAATCAGTGCTGGTGTGGATCTTTCAACATAATCTCCTTTTCACCAAAAAAACCCTCATTAATTGCTTTCACTTCAAATATCCTATCTGCTGTTAATCATAATGATGATGTGCGTTATCTAGTATATGCATGGCTGAGCAAAGAGCTACGGCAAAGTGGGAGCGGTTTAGGACAGAGTGGGAATATGACGGAAGAAACGTGAATATGTTGAGTGACTGGCATCATGTAGCAGAAACTGAGAAACATCAAACATGACCTATAGCATAAATAGCTGTTTAACATAATTATAAAAAGGTGAAATAAACATTATCTCAATTACTTCACAAGCTATTAGTGTCAAATGCTTTAAAGTATGGTTCAAGACTTGGTGAAATAAAGTAATTTGCTTTCTTGGCAAAAGTCAGATGAGAAGAATTTTCATGTCTGTACAGTAAACTTTTTTTTTTTCTCCCCCAGGATGGCGAAGGCATGACCTGCCCTACTCTGCCTCTGATTGGCTTACCCTGATATTATAGTGCAGTGTGGGTCATGACTTTGCCATTCTGGGAAAAAAATTGCATATTGCAGTAAATATTTAGCAGCCAGCTTAGCTTAGCACAAAGACTGGAAACAGACAGAACAGCTAGCTTGACTGTCAAAAGATAACAAAGTATGTCTACCAGTACCTCTAAATCTCACTAAATAACATGTTATCTTGTTTGCTCAATCCATAGTATAAAAACAAAAAAAAACAGTGGTTTTACAGGGGTCTGGAGTCTGGACCATAGACTGTATAAAATATGGATGTAGTGTCCCTGACATCACCCATAGGTTTCTGAAGTGCCAAAATGAAGCTCAAAGTTGGTGGCTCTGGCTGTCGCCATCTTGGCAGTGCCTTAAGCCGCCCCACTAATCCAAAAATCTGAAAAAAAAAAAAAGGCTGAGGCGAATGAAGACAGCACTCACCTGTCACTCAAAGCGGCATGTCCTTAATTATAAATAATGTTAAGCCTTAATATAATTTCAACAGGTGAGTTATATAAATATTCACCCCCGTACAGTTGTCATGAATGGGGAAATTAGCTATAGAGACCAAAACTGTTTTTTGTACCAGGCTGTAAACCTGTGTATTTCTGCTGTAAATTTGGGCATTTTAACATGGGGGTCTATGGGGATTGACTCGCTTTTGGAGGCAGCCTCAAGTGGCCCTTCGAGGAACTGCAGTTTTTGGCACTTCCGTGTTGGCTTCATTTTTCAACCCTGGAGGTTGCTGCTTGCCACAGACAAAATCCTGTATCCAGTCTTTGGATAACCGGCTGCTAGCTGTAGCTTAATATTTAGCATACAGACATGAGAGTGGTATCGATCTTCTCATCTAACTCTCAGCCTTAGCCTAGTTTCCAAAATGACAAGCTATTCCTTCAACAACAGCAAGAATGGGAGGTCAAATATATGTAAGACTTACTGAGTGTTTTAACTGTGTCATTTTTACATAAAAAATAAATTCAGCATTCAACTGTTAAGTGTGTCAGGAAGCATGAAAGACACAGTACTGTATGTGCGATAAGTAAGTTAGGCCTATTAAAAATGATAACCGAAAACACAATCGCAACTTGATGAAAGACTTTCCTATAATGTCCTGAATGCAATTTGCCTTTGACAGCAGTTATTATGCAAAATCTAGGCTTCAACCCCTCCATGAGGAGCTGTCCTCCAAAGGCACTGTATATCATTAATTAGACAGTCAAACCATCGTTCTCACACAGCAGTTAAACAGCCTTATCTTCTCTACTCTAAGAAGCATGTTTTGTCCTCACAAGATGTCCAGAGAATGAAATGGGATTAGCACTGGGGCTATTTTATGGGCAGGCATTATTACAAGCTTCAAATTAAAAGTCAACACAGACATTTGAGTTTTGTTCCTGAATGACTTCCTGTAGTCTATTTATAGCCGGCACCCCACAGTGAAAATTGTGCTAATATTTGCTCTGCAGACAGTGACAGTTGGTTGGTGCCAGTCTGTGCTGGAGGACTGAGCCAGATAAGCACACAATGAGTTTTTGTCATATTAAAAAAATAAGCACCATTGCATTTCCATGCAGTGCATAGTGGCACCGCAATAACTGAAAGGAATATTATAATCCAGTAACAGTGTTTCTCCCCAGAAGACTGAGGTAAAATTGTGCTGATGTGCACTGTATTATATACCTGCTTAATGTCAAATTATATTGTAAGTAGACTGGGATATCACTGCAGCAGCACTTTTCCATGATAGTGCAGGTGGAGATGAGGTCACCAAATGACTAAACAAAAGTTTAACACCACATACCACTTCCTGCTCAGTCAGGATTTATTACTTACAAAGTAAGAGCAGGTGGAATTGTATTGACAAACCCACAAACCTTCTCCTCAGCTTTACAGCTTTTTAACTTTCACGTATGCCATAACAACTTCATAAAGTGAAAGTATGTCAGTGTTGTGTTTACAGCTTCTTGCTGCATGACATTGTTTACTGGGGTTGGAGTAGGCGGGTGGGAATACAGATGACTCCATAAAAACAGACAGCAGAGCATGCTTCGGCGAGCTCCATGACCTTCTCAGACCTCAGTGTGTTTAGGCTACTTTATGATAACCTGCCTGCACCTTTGTAAGAATGCAGAACAAAAATCCTAAATTATTTTTCTAAAGTTTGGAAAATTAGGCAAACTAGACTGAATAATACACGCAATATGAGATCTGTTTATTTGGTCTCACACCTCTGTACATGGCAACTGTTTGGGCTGAACATCTATTGATAGAAGATACTACATTGATATCAGAATACAGCCCCCCCCCCATCTGAGTAGATCATTGTTGATGGGACATCATTTAGTCCATCTAAATATCAATATATTTCAGCAACATTTATAACATTAAGAAGTCAGGTACATTAAAGTCATTCAGGTACATAATGTACGTAAAATCATCTGAAAATTTGCAGGAAAGTCCTGTTGCGGTTGCAGCCGTGCCGCAGTACAAGGAGCAAAAATTGAAGTCTATCTTCGTGCCCCCCTGTGAAAATTGTACCTTTGAGTGAGACACCAAGTTTTCAGGGAGTCCCGGACATACAGTGTCTAACAAGCTGCTGTGTCCTTACAAAAGTCAACATTTGTTTCTTTTAACCATGACCAACTATTCACTACAAAGTAGTTTCAGTTGCCTAAATTTAATAAAACCATAACCATATAGGCTCATATGAATAATCTTTGGAGCGGTCATATGGATCATTTGAAACAGCAACCACTAATTAAATAAGGACTTTATTCAAAAAAAGCTTTTGTAAAGTCATTTAAATGCTCATTTATCTGCTTCACTATGCCAGTGAATCAAACACAACGCTTCCAGAAGAGAGATTGTTCATTAGACAGACTGTTTACAATCCTCTGACAGTTATAGTTTATCATTGACCAAAGGGCATTAAATATGGAGGTGACTTGCACAGGAAAAATTAATTCAAAGTGCTTTGCATCATTTTTATTAAGTGACTCAGCAGCCACTGTTTGTCGATGTCTGACATCTAGACTGCTGCTGCTGTTACAGCAATACTTTTGAGATTTCCATATAAGTCTGAAGCACCAAAGTCAATTTTTCTACCCAATGACCTGTATGCATATTTCATCCTACAGTTATTACGTTAATATATTCAAAGTTGTTTCTATATGTAGAAACAGGGATTTTAGATGCGGAACCATTGAGGAGAAAATCAAAATTAAATTAAGTATGAAGAGCAGAAGGGCTCTATCAACATTATGAGGTATAGAGTAACTAGAGAAAGAATAAAAATCATGCCAAAATAACCACATTAACAATGCAGATGCTAAAGGAAATCTTTCCTCGCGGCTATTTATTCATAAAGCATAATTGCTCAGCACCGTGGAAGGATTGTTTTCATTAGCAATTCAAACAGGGCATGATTCTCTCGTTGCTGATACAGATCTTTTCCCCCTGGAGTCTGCTGGCTCCCATTTCAACATCTTCATCAACTATAAATAGCTCCCTCGACAGAAATCTATTCATGAAAAAATAGGTTTATATTTAATTTTTTTTTTTTTTCCATCCGCCGAAGCTGTGACTTGTAAAAGAATAAATAAAAAACAGAATCCTGAGGTTTCCCGATCCGGATCTCACGCTGAGTGCTAGGAAAACAACACTTTGTTTGAGCAATCATTAGCTTTCCCATCCATTATCACACCGGAGCAAAACAAGTCCCCTTCAAGAGCTGCTGATCTCATTTGAGACAGTGTATCTGTGTGCGCCCCTTTAACGGATGAGGGCTTCCCACAGGAATCCCCTCTAATGCGGTACAACACTTTAGACCCTTCCAGCTGAGTGATGGATGCAAGTCTGACACAGCCAGATGCCTCTGCCTCTCAGGTCTCTGGTCTCTGGGGTATCAGAGGGCGTTAAAGGGGTAATCGATGTGAGTGTTTGAGCTGAGCTGTACAGGTTGGATATGGCCCACTCAAACTAATTTATAAATATTTGTATATCTTTGCATTTACTTAATATCAGCATGCGAGTTAAAAGTTCCTGGGCTGGAATTGTTTGAGTTTGGACACTGGAATCTTTTGTTTTGACTCGCGCGATTACTCGCGTTGCTGGCCGCAGAACTTCAGAATTTTCAACTCACGCGAATGAGCATCATTTGCTTCATTGCGCCGCATCATTCACGCCACGTAATTCACTATGACATCAGAGGTTTTCCAACCAAAATGCATTTATATCAATCTAGAAAATGACATATGACGAAATTGGTTATTGTGCTTTCCATAATAATGGTAGTACTGTAAAACAAGAACTGGCTTTGTGAGACTGCAGCAGTGCTTTGAGCTAAATGCTAATGTATGTCATCCTGAGGGGGACATGGATGTCTGTATTAAATTATATGGCAATCCATAATGGTTTTCCGGGCATTTCACACAAAACTTGGTGGTGGCACTAGAGAAAAAGTCACCATCCTGTGAGGACCATGAATGTCTGTAGAAGATTTCATGGCAATCCATCTCATTTTTGAGACATTCAGTCTGGACCATAGACTGTATATAAAGATGGACGACACATCTCCACTTCCTCCACTCTACAAAAGTGAAGCCAAAATATCCCGGATACGGGCGCTGCCATCTTGTAACTTTGGAGCCAGAGTCTGCACAGTGACATTGGCATCCATAGAGCCATGCTAATAAAAGTGCTTTGCAAATTATGTGAAATCATGTTTAGTTTCTTTGACAGAGACCTGATCTTCCATCTTGCTTACAAGGAGCACTGTGATATTTCTATCACCTTTTAGGAGAATATAAAATCAATTGGGGAAAAAAGCATCAGAGGAACAAGTGCTTTTTTCAGCTTTTTCATCCTGTTATGGCAACAGCTGAAAAAGCTGGAAAAAAGCACCAGGGGATGACACCCAGGGCAAACAAAAGTCACACTGGCATTCCCAGTGCAATTAGGCCATTGTGTCCATAACATGACCTTATCCAACTTGGGCAAGGGCACCTAAAAATATTTTTATATAAAATAGATGTGAATACATTAAGACAGAAATTATAAACAAAAATAATTCAAATCAAGACAACTAAAGAGCAGCAATTTGCTTAGATCTATCAGCGGCTTTTAAAGTCAATCATCATTTGGCTTCATAATTAATATCAAGATGATTAGAGGAAACAGTCAAAAGCTAATTCTACTAATCTCAGCTGGTTTGAACATCAACAGCTCATCTCAATTCATTTGACAACCACTACATTAAGATTACTTCTCCTGGGCTTTTTGTGCTTTGTTTTAACCATAATAGCAGGCACACTAGGGCTGCACGATTAATCATTATAAGATCAAGATCTCGATTGAGGCATGTGCACAATCTCATTTCTGAAGGACAACGATTTGGCCATATTTGCTTTGGGGAGTTGCATATTTAGAAGGAGTGCTCATAATAATAATGATGGACCAAAATGATGTGAAATTGCATAATCGGACAGGTTGTCCTTTAGCTGATGATCATATTGCTTGTACTGTCTGCATTAAGACAATATGGACTGCAAGAAACATTTTTTCTTTAAAACTTGGTGTCCCTAAAAAAATCTTTGGATCTAATTTTGAATCGTGCAGCCCTAACGCACACTGGGTTTCTACACAGCACTACAGGAGTTTTCCATTTTCACTTTGACGGTATTAAGTTATTTTTAGGAGTGGGTTCCTCGGCTCTTGGTGCTGAGCTCAGACGGGGACATGATGTGTCAGAAATGGTGAGGGGAGTTTGAATTTTTCAGAAGAACACACCACGGAGATGGGATTTAGCTCTCCAGTGGAGGAGCAGGTTCAGCTGATATGCGCACGCACACATGCAC
>JAOVVB010055400.1:0-14540 GCA_028570985.1 Heterobranchus longifilis
GAGAGAGAGACAGAGACTGTAGTTGAATGTTTCAGCACCATGGAGAGAGAGACAGAGACTGTAGTTGAATGTTTCAGTACCACGGAGAGACAGAGACTGTAGTTGAATGTTTCAGCACCATGGAGAGAGACAGAGAGAGATTGTAGTTAAATGTTTCAGCACCATGGAGAGAGACAGAGAGACTGTAGTTGAATGTTTCAGCACCACGGAGAGAGACAGAGAGACTGTGGCACAGTAGGTCGAGCGGTCGTCCACTAAACAGAAGGGCGGTGGTTTGAAACCCAGGCCCCTGCAGTCTACATGTCGAAGTATCTTTTGGCAAGATACTGAACCCCAAATTGCTCCAGAAGACATAGCCATCGGCGTGAGTGTGTGTGAGTGTTTATCTCCCCTGATGAGCATGTACCTTGCATGGTAACCATCCTCCTGTGTGAATGTGGTGTGAATGGGTGAGTGACTCGCAGTGTAAAGTGCATGGAGTTGTCGCAGGGACTAGAAAAGCGCTATATAAGTACAGTCCATGTTTCAGCACCACGGAGAGAGACAGAGACACTGTAGTTGAATGTTTCAGCACCATGGAGAGAGACTCTATTTATTTATGTGTAAGTGCACAGTGCAGCTCAGCGTCAGTGAAGTAGCATTTTCCCGAGTTGCATTAAAATAGATAAGTAGAATGAATAGATAAAGTGTGGCCCCTGTGTATTTTCAAATGTATTTTGTTACCTGTCCTGTTACATTATACCATGTTTCTCTGTTGAGTTCATATGGTGCAAATTTCCTTGTTTGCTGTATACTAACAGGCACCTTCAACACCTGTTACCATAGCCATACCACACGTGGTTGTGACAGAAGGCAGTGAGCAGGTTCATGTGTTTATAATTAACTACATTTGGTAAATAATCCATAAACATTGCCATTTGGCTTATATCCTCACCCTGCATCGCAATATTCTGTTTGAAGTGGGAAAAAAAGAGCAGTTGCACATCAAAGGCAGAGAACCCTGTGGCTCGTTTTGATGTAGATCCTCAAATATACAAGACTCTTCAATGCTTGCTCAGTAGTCACGTGTCATTAGATGAAACAAGACAAGTAATTAAGGAAATTGAACATGTTGGATATGGAATTATACCAACGTGTAATTGATGCATAAACATGTACAATGCTAGCCTGATATACTAGAAGGTAGGAAGGGAAAGTGTTGAGAAGAACAAGTAAATTAACACTGAATGAATGTAATTGACAGTGGGTGAGTTTTACTTGGATACTGCTGCTAAACCAAGAGCTTCATATGGATTGAAAATAGGGATGCACCGATACCAGTACTCGGCATTGGGTCCAATACTGTCCTCATGTACTTGTACTCGTATTCGTAAAACTACTCCGATACTACCACCCGATATCACTTTACGGCATGGTTCACCTCTCGTCAGCTGAGCAGGTAGACGGAAGAGCAGCAATGCCGGCAGAGTAGAAATAGTTTAAGATAAGTGTAGAGCAGACTGCAAACACACGGTTAAAAAGCTTAAAGCTAAACTGTCTACTGAAGTGTGGCTGTATTTCAGTCAAAGGGATTCCAGTAGTGGGACGTGCAACAGTCTGCATTAAAAGACACAGCAAAGGTTAGCTTACCACCAACAGTTAGCCTGTAGCTAACTTTTCCAAACTGCTCGAGTTGGAGATGATGGAGAAACAACAGAACTGTAAAATCCTCACGCCTTCCCCGTGAGTTATGTAAACAAACAACGGTGTGTCGGCACTTCGTGGTGCTTTCAAGTGCAGCTCGGAAAGTCACGTTGCATTCAGGTAAGCTCGGAAATATGAGTAACCCAAGCTGTTGTTGTACAGTGACCTCCTGCCATCAGTTTATTTCCAATTGACTTGAAATAAGTTGTTATTTTAAATACATTTAAATGTGACCATGTGGCCTTAGTGTGGTACATAATATGGCACCTATATAACACTTAATACCATGTAGCCTATCTTTTTAAAGAATTATTTCAGACACCGTTTAAGCAACACCACCTGTGCTGAAAAAACAAGCAATACACAACCCTAGTACTCGTATCGGTACTCCGTATCGGCAAGTACCCAAATGTAAGTACTTGTACTCGGTCTGGAAAAAAGTGGCATCGGTGCATCCCTAATTGAAAATGATTATATTGAGTGTCTCTATCACGGACAAAAAAATTGGCATGCAAGTATGTGATTTGGAAAGCACCACCTGCAATTTGCATTCAAACCCACAAGTAAACAAGCACGGACCATCCATCTTGTGTACATGAATGTCTGAGAAACCGCAGTTTTACAAGTGATAGCTCTCAGTGTCAGACTATATGGCCTTGTGGGAAAAATAGAAGAAAGTGTTGCACAAGGCCTTTGGTCTTTGGCGCAGTAATTGAGGTCCTTCTGAACAAGTAACACTATCTGTACCAAACCTTGACATATCACACAACATATTTGTCTAAATTATACAGCCAGCAGTGCTGCTTGAATTTTGTTATCTTCCTTCAGCACCACCCTAGATTCAATGTCACGACCCCTGGCGCCAGGGACAAATAATGAATTCACCGAGCCAGCTGAGAAAGTGGCTGGACTACTGATTGTTTCACACCATGAGGAGTGAATATTTAAAAGAAATAAAATGTACACATGCAACCACTAGGGATACAACTGTGTCTTCGCAGTCTCTGAAAAGGTAGGCTTTATTATACTCTTATATTTAATTTATCATCTGGTTTTAAAAGATAAAATTACAGTAATTTACCTCCTCGAAGACACTGTTTTGGCAGTCGATATTACAAAAACTGCACATCAGTCATGAACAGATGAACCAGCTTTAAAAGTGATATACTGTCTTTTTAAACAAGCGCTGTGCGGTGGAACTAATTTATGCCGATGTGAAGAGTGGTGCCTACATGTGTCAAAAAAGTGATTATGATAAATATGTGGAAAAGTAAGCCCAACAGTGATAAATAGCCTTCATATTTAAAGAAACTTTAAAGTGTTACATTTGAGAACAGAATGTGGTGAGGTGTTTGATTGTACTGTTCAGTAACTTGTAAAATAGTCTTAAAAACATGAAAAAAAACCGTGATAAAATCATAGATCGTGATGCTGTCAAAAAATCATAAGATATTGATTCATATTACATATCGCCCACCTCTTTGGTCACAAAAAGGTTTAACTTAATTGGGACATCAGAACTGAGATACCTTGCAGACTAAGTGGCCTTGGAGCATGGTAAAAACAGCCACTGCATGCATTATTATGAAGTATTTTGAGGACAATAACAATGCATATTGCACATACCTGTAAACATATCTCCTACTGTTTTTATTTATTTATTTGTTTATATATACTTTTGTGTTTTTGTGTTCTTGTTATGCACCGTATCACCAAAACAAATTCCTTGTATACTTGGCAATAAAAAACAATTCTGAAAAAAAAACAAAAAAACAATTCCACTAGATCACTGATAAATACATTTAATTTCCTGTATATTCTTCACAATAAAAGTCCCTCATTGTTTTATTCACAAGCTTTACTTGTGAAGCAGCAAAATCAGGAAATGTCTGGTTTTCATTAGTAGCCTAATTTCACTGCTAAATTAAACAAAAACCAAACTTTAAACAGGGACACATAGATACTCTGCATGCAGACGCCCGTTTGATAAATCGTCCGGATTGTGCCCAGATTTCTGTCCCGTGCAATCTGATCAGCATGTGATCCTGACCACTTCGGGATGTGGTCTGGGTCATCGGATCACAATGTGAGCAAGATCCCGATCTGGGAATGTCCAGACTTGACAGTTAATGCGTGCTGGCGTGATCGGATGATAAAAGTGTAACCTTGTCCTGCTCTGATGGTGCAACAGCTCAGATATCTAAAGCCGGGCCATGGGAATCCTTGTATTGTTTGCAATCACAGGAATTATTTTGATTAATTCAGCATTTCCCCCTGCAGCAGCAAGTAATCAAGGTCTGTACGACCAAACATTTTAGGGTTCATTCTGCTAATAAGGCGGAAAGCAATTTCAGAGTACTGAATTACCAACTCGTTAAACACTATTAAGCAAATCCTTAATATTGGTGTGAAGTAAGTTATTGCTCAAGTCAGTGACACTATATTGACTCTAAACATGCTGTAAATTATTGTCAGTGACTTGACATATTTTATGATCATTGTGTCTGTAGTCTTTGAGCTAATGACGCGACACTGAGTCAAACAAAACACGTCATCAGTGTTCAGAGTCAAGTCAAGGGTAAAAGCATGGTCATGGTTGTGTCCACAATCACAAATATGCAGACTGAACAAATATGAATCAAATTCTTTGGTTATATACGTGTTAGATGGGTCATTGACATGGATACGAAAATAGTAATCATATTGTGCAAAGATAACAAATATGACAAGTAACAGAACTTCTGTTATTTGGTTTAGGGAGATTATATGAAGCTTGCAACATAATGTGTTGTCACTGTTGACTTTATATATATATATATATATATATATACTGATATAACACAATCTAATTTTTGAGCAAAGTTCGTCAAATAAGATTTTTGAACATGCTGTGCGTAAATAATCAGTAACAAAGCTACAGCTTTCCAGCTAAAGTTTGTAACTGAAAAACTCCTGTCAGATACAGATATGTCAAATCTGATGTTTGTGGCTCACTGGTTTATGGATGGTCCAAACAAATGTGCATTGAGTCAAGAGTGTGTAGCTACCTTTCTATAAATCAGTGAATAATCTGTTCTTTTTTCTGATAATGTGCATTCTTTACGTCCATGCTGACAGGTGCTGCATCATCTTGAAAAGGGGCTCTTGGGGCCGCAGAAGAAATATCCGTTTTTGTTGCACAGGAATATCTTTGACACCCTTCAGTGTATTCTGCATTACAAATGTTGGAGGATTGGGTCACTTGAGGCCAAACGGAGGGAAAGTAAAACCATAGAATTGCATTACATTAAACAAAAGTGATATGACCGATTCATACAATTTTGCCGTGCAAGAACAAAATGAAATATTGACGGACAATTTCATGGCAGGTTAGTCCAACGGCTGCCAACAGAATCACGATGCTGATTGTTTCCTGGAGAGCAAACATGCTTGTTGATGGTTATTTATTCTGCAATGTAGAGCAGTTTGTTTGAGCTTATTTGACCTACTGATTATCATCTCGCCTCTTATTAAAGCAGGTGTTCTCCTCATGCTTCTCAGAGCACAGTTTACTTCTTGGCCCAATCCCAGACTTCCCCCATAAGGACTAAACCCTCAGAAACTTGTACTTTTAGGAGCCTGTATACAATTTGTGATAAGCTTAGAATTCATGTGTCCCAGACATCAAAGATCCACTTTTGCCAAGCCTCATGGCATCTAAACCCAGGACTTAAAAAGTCTGCCGACCTTCCAAAGTGAGCTAAAACAGAACACGAGGACCAACAGATCCTACTGACCTTTCTGACCGACCAACACATTGATTCATGCTGGTTGTTGGTGCAGCTAAAAACGCCCATGAAAATGGTCCAAAGACGAGGGCTGATGCCAAGAAGCACATTGGCAGAGTGTCTGTTCCACTGGCAGAGGCAGGAAGGCCATTGACGCTCGCTCACCTAAATAATTGGGGAAATCCCAAATAATGGCTTTGAGCCAGAAGAAGCGTGTGGGAGATCAACATGGCATTTGGAGAAAGATGACACTGTTGTGCATCGCCTTGATATCCTACACCTGCCATTTCTATTTTAAAAATAAGCTAGCCAGACATTCATAAGAAGAAAGACTTGAAAAGTGTTTTCTTTTTTTTACTTGTTTCCCTGCATTTAGGTGCTTTGCATAATAATCACTTTTGATGCAGCATAGATTCTTTTAAATGCCTGAAAATGCATTACACTTTACCTACCACCAACAATGAAACATTATGCATGAATTATTATAGATACATCATTATGTACTTCACTTTACTTAACACATACAATGATAACTTATGATGCTGCATGGACTATTGTAGCACACTGTGAGTCCGTTGTTGAGGTGTGTGTATATACACACACAATATGCCATGAGTTATACACAGTTTTGGGCCTAAAAGTATGGAGGTTAGGATTGATTTGGATAAATAAAATTATACCATGACAAACCAGTAAACAATAATCTATCATACATGTAACAACTATTAATTTGTTGGGACAGCAAACAAACTTTGAAGCCATAATTATTTTACTGTTTAAATGATTTCGTAGTTACTGCACTTTGCCTTTGGTATTGATAATGTATTATACCTCTAGTTTATAACTAGTCAAGAGCAACCATAAGACACTTAATGATGACTCATGATAAGTCACATCTATAATGTTTTATGACTGTTGCTATAGTGCATCAGAAAGCACAGTGTGTGTGTTTAAAAGTGGAGTCATTAAATGCCCTCATAACGCACAATAGATGTATGTGGTCGTCATAGAAACTGTTACCATGTTGTTGTTGTTTTTTTTAATCTAAATGGCCAAATAGTAATTAAAAGATACCTCAACTGGGGATACAAAGCAAAAATTGTCATTAAGAATTAACTATGAAAACTGTAACTGTGACTAAACTGAACAGAAACGAGTATCAACAATCTCCCTCCTCCTCATATTCACCAATAAAATTAGTTTGTTTTCAAACACATTTTGGTACATCAGCACTGTTTGATGCCACATTTGGTGTCCCTTCCACGAGTTCTCTCGCTGAGACGACTTGTTTCAAGACTGCAGACTGAATATCATGTTGTTCAGCCATTTGCTTCCAAAATCATAATTAGAATCAGTCTCACATTGTTTCTGTGATTTCTAAACATACAGAGCTGTCCAGGCTCTGTGTAATTGCTGGTGGTCTCACTATCTCAACTGAGACACGCATTCTCATAAACTGTTCATATAATATCATACGAAAAACATTGTATAATGTATACAAACATGTCTTCCGGTCACGTGATAGACACGTCATTAACGTCGCGATTAACGTTGTGAAACGGGACTAATTCGGTAGGTTTAGGCTACAAAACGACTTGGTATGGTTTGTAAAAAAACACAGGGATTGGCATTAAAATCCTTACTTCCGGTTTAAATACATGTAACGTTTGCGTGATACACGCAGACTTGAACTCCGGTCTCCTGGGTGAAAGTCCTGCGTGTTTTTCGAGCATGTTTCTTTTTCATTGACTTTCAGATTTCAAATAACAATACACATATCTCCAGATTTATCAAAGTTTTAGTCTTTTTTTTTTAATCGGTCATTAGCCAAACCAGAACTTTCTGTGGGACCGGAAGTTTACGTGAATTTGCTAGAAATGCTTACAGGACAGAACGTACCTAAAACAGTGCTTGTCTCCATCATTCCTTTGCATTGGAGAAACTGTGTGGAGTTCAGGGGTCAACAGGTGTTGTCTTTAATGAAGCAAACAACATCATCTTTGAGGAAAGCCATGCGAGAGTCCAGCTTTACTGCAAAAACTCCTCTTCACCTTCAGTAGCGATGATGACATTGCACAGGAAACGGTAATAGAGTTAATACAGCAGGAGGTAGATGAAGAGGTCTCTCCGCTCCACAGGAACGGAAGAGAAGAGAATAACAACGGGCAGTCTTCACTCTCCAAAGTTACTGCGAGCGCATGAGCATAACTTCGCCACTCGACTCACAGTAGGTTTCCTCTCAAAACAGCCACCGCATTATTAAAGCTCATATCAGATGTCAAGTTGAGTTGTTTATAATGCAGATAGTTGCTATTTTCTTCAGCCGATAATCTTCAGTTTACACTGGAAAAAAGGAGACTTGTGTCTTTTTTTATTTCTTTTTTTTACTAATAACAGGATCTTTTGTGTCAATCCAAAATGCAGCTACTTGCTTTGATGAAAGGGATGTAAATGTAAATCAGATACAATAAACAATCTTCAATTAAGTATGTTTTTACAGCAAGCTCAGAATTCAAGTCCAGAGGAAAATATTAAAAAGAGTGTCTTTTGCCCTAATCAGCAGTCTCTACTTAAAAATAATTGTGTTTTTTTTTTTTTGTTCCTTAAATCCTCATCAGAAGACCACTTATAGTTACAGAAAATTGGTTAGAGGATAAAAATATTCACTGGGAGATGAATCAGACTCTTTATTTATGAAATAAGAGCTCCATCAATAATAGTATGATGTCACCCCCGACATCCTTCTCTCTGATAATGAAAGGGAAAAACATGTGACTCATATTAAGCAGAGACTACAAAAATTAAAATGCTGTACAGCTGAGAGAGAGAGAGATCCATTAAGGCTCTCAGTGGAACAAAAATAGGTCAACACGCATCATAGAATGTAATGCAAATGTACAAATAAATAATAAGGGCTGTGATAATACCACTTAATTGTGCAGCAACAGCACTTATCTAATGTTTCTGGCTAACACCAAAATATGTTAGCAAAAATATGACATCAGTAACAGTCAAACAGGGATTTATTTAAGTTTGTAGGGTGCTAACACAGAAATGTCGCAGAGGTGTTGCACTGGATTCACACGATCCATACAATTTCTTTTTAGATCTTCAATTCAACTGATTTAGTCAAAAAATACAATAAGATGAACCGTGATGCGACAAGACTCGCACACCATACTTTATTGCTCCTGTGGAGAGTCTTATAACAGCACGTACACATAGTAAAAAAGATAAATCACCCCATCATCACAGGTCCCACACATTTACACCTCATCTTTCTCTGCTAGATTTACTGCATCTTCGCATTATTACATTTACACAACACACACACAGTCACTGTCAGGAAGACGTGCTGCACAAGCCCTGCTGCAGCTCACACAACTCCTGCTGTCAAAAAGTATTAAATACTCGTCACTACCTGCAGCTCTGTGCAGGCCGAGTTGAAATGATGTGACCTGGTCTTTTTGGGAAGGTTAATAAGGTTATTAATTATTAAAGAGCTCCTAAAATCAAGTTTTTGAACCATATTGACATGTCTACATGGTGTTTTTTAGTTGCTAGAAGACATATTATGAGTAAAATGAGCCGTCAACACCATAGCTGACAACTTGTGCCTTGAAACTGTGTTTGTGCCAACAACAGTCTCAAAAACCCAGATTCAGACAGCCAGGTTTTATGACATCATATGTCTAAGGAACCAATCAAGTCACTAGCGTAACAAATATGGCAGCAGTGGTGGTGGGCGGGGCTTGAGGCCAGATCCAGAATTTCTTAATGGGGGAGAAGAGTAGATGTGCTTCCAGCCCCTTTTTCAGCTTAAAAAAAAAAAAACTTTTTTTGTGGGAAAACCATGTTAAAAATGATGTGTCTGGAGGAGATCTTTAACAATTACAACTTGACTTTATTAGCAGTTTCTGCTGTTTTGCATGATCAAATCAGATTTGACTTCAACTGATATGATTTGTTATTATAATACTGTATTGTTTTGGTTTGTTTTTTTATTTCATTGTTGTCAAGCTGTTCAACTGTAACTTTTCTATCCCTTTGTGATGCTGCTTTTCCCGGCCAGATCTCTCAAGGTTTCCATGATGAAAAAATAACAGTACACTTAAAAACAAGGAAATAGGCCTATTAGCAAGCTGTTTTGTTGTTGTTGCTTTTTCTGCTTGTTAACTGAGATTTTCTGCTACAATGAGACAGAGGCGTGGCAGTGTAAGCAAACAGACCCATCATACTTTTTGGTATGGTAACCCTTCAATTTACTGTATTTGCTGCAGCCTCAAGTTGAATTTTTGTGGGTAATTTGACCTGCAGCAGCATACCTTTTTATATTTTTGTCCAAGACATGTTTTCATCAATTAAAATTTGCTTTGTGTTGAAGTGCTTCCCAGCGTAGTAGGATGATGTAAATGAAATATTTCTTCATGTTGTTCTGTCAACAGACAGAAAAGGGGAGAGTAAGGGCACAGTCTCATAATTAACCTCTTGTAACAACGTTAAATGATCTTGTTTATAACTGTGATGGCGACAACAGTAATGACCAGACATTTGTCATTGACCACAGAGGAAGCCATGTTTAAGCTGCAACAAAGATGACCGAGCATTACCGAGCTTTTTTTTTAACCCTGTTGTTATTGGTTTGCTGTAAAAATATCAACTAAATAAACACAGAGTATGAAGGGCATCTCCAGCCACTGTAAATCTAGCCTGACAAAGATTACTCTGTTATAGATCCCTGGCAGCTGTAATATAGTAACACACACACACATAGTCCACATATACTTGTGTATTTACAATGTTGCTTTAACAAACACTCCATTTGTATGCACAAAAGAAGACCGCTTTACATACAAAGTGGGAGACGGTCGACTCTGGCTACAAAGCCTGATGTCTGGGGGATTCTCCTGCTAGCTGTGATCTATAAATACTGTTCACATCCTCTGTCAGCAATGCACCGAGGAGTGATACACGCTAGAGAGAGTAACTGCCGGGAAGTCATGACTGCCGCTGAGCCATAAAACGAGAGTCTTATCAGTTTCAACACATGTGCAGTTTAAGTGTCTGCCAGTTTGCTGTAAGTTATGGCGTGTGTTTTAGTAATAGTAATACAGATCATTTAAAAAAAAAAATACATTTGATATGATTAATACATTATCTTACACTGAAATATACACCCAAATATAAATATTGATGAATTTCTGACCTGTGAAGCCAGAATTCAAATCTTGGCTGTTTCAGCTGGGGTCTGTTGTCAACACGTTTAAAATATGTAAAGATTTTGGGTATTCTGCTTACTCCCAACTTTATGATGCATGTTTCTCATCCATATTAAATTATGCTTCTGGGATATGGGGTTTCAAAGAAAGTAATATAGCAGACTCTATACAGACCAGAGCTGCATGCTGTTTTTTTTTCTTCAGAAGTTTGCTCCTGCCTTGGCTGTTCAGGGTGATATGGGTTGGATTCCTGGATAAATAATAATTAATATGTCAAATTACAGTGTTAATAAAAAGGGTTTTCTTTGGAATAAATCACACAATTCTCTACAGAGCTTTCATGCTTTTTTTTTAGGAATCTGATTTACGATATATGTATAGTAATATTTTATCATGCAGCACGAACAAAAAGTTATTTGCTAGATTTGAAGACAAATGGTCAACAGATATCTTGATTAAACATATATTCAAATTAAGCATATTTATGGCCCTGAACCTTATGTTGGAGGAAACTTAACAAGAAGTCAAAGATCTTTAGTCTCGCAGCTGAGAACAGGAATCCTTCCCCTGGCGCTTGAAGTTGGCAGATTTAAAAATACTCAGGAGGACAACAAGTTGTGTGAATTATGTGAATTAGGAGAGGTTGAGAATGAATCTCATTTTCTTTTGCATTGTCCTTGTTATGATGAGTTAAGAATATCTTTATTTAATGAAATGTCTGTTGAAAACCCAGAAATGTTTTGGTGCACTGACGATGACGAAATGAAATGGTTGAATTTTAATGCTTTTAAGTTGGCTGCCTTTGTTTCCAAATCTTGGAAGAAACAGCTTATTTGTTTAGTATTATTTGTAATTTGTGTTGCTACCATGGTTACTGGTGTCTCTGTTTTTAGTCTTGTATAAGCCCATTTGTGCTGGGCATGTTATTCATGCATGACACTAATAACAAAATCTGTCATTAAAAGTCTTGTCATAAAATGGGTTTATGTACAGTGTCTTAAAATACTATATATAGTCATTTACAATGAGTCTAATCACTGAAATATAACAGAATGTTTCTATAACATCACACAATAAATACTGTATGTGCATATACATAATCACATGATTAGACTATTACTTTGTTTAAATGTGTGAGTGTATAAATTAGCCAAGGTAGGTAATGGAGAAATTTCTAAGTTATATCAGTCAAAGTATCATAGATTTATTCAATTATCCCAGTCGTTCATGCATAATGGGCTGAACTTGGCTCTGGACCCTGGTTTTAATATTGCGCTCATTAAATCAGGGACACACTTGGCACAGCATAATGTCCACACAGATATTTGCAACATTATGCTCAGTGAGTGTAATTCTTTCACACAGGGTAAATACACATAAATGTTAAATGGATGTGTTAAACGTGAATAATATAATTATTACTGATATCCCACTGGCATAAATAAGTAGTGAAAAACTGGAATTTTCCTACCTAACAATCTAATGCCCAATAAAGTAAAGATTGTATGATTGAAGGGTTTTATTTTATTGATTTTTATTTAATCTATATTTAATCAGGCAGTCTCGTTGAGATCACGATCTCTTTTCCAAGAGAGACCTCATTAATTTGCAAAAAAACGATATCTCAGAATTCGATATCTCAAGGGCGGCTGAGGCTCAGTAGGTAGAGCAGGTCGTCCATTAACCGGAAGGTTGTTGGTTCGATCCCCGGCCCCTGCAGTCTACATGTCGAAGTATCCTTGGGCAAGATACTGAACCTCGAATTGATCGGCGTGAGTGTGTGTGAGTGTTTATCTCCCCTGATGAGCATGTGCCTCGCATGGTAACCTCTGCCATCCTGTATGAATGTGGTGTGAATGGATAAATGACTCGCAGTGTAAAGCGCATTGAGACTAGAAACGTACTATATAAGTACAGTCCATTTACCATTCTTTTTTTTTTAATGTCAAATCCAGGGAATATCTATTAAACTGGTGTTTGGTTGTTTTGATAACATATCTCAAAAATATTTAGATTTTCATAAATCATGTTTTTTTTAATTGTGCACTCAAGGGAATGTCAGTTAAACTGCTGGTTTATTAATTTTAAGAATGGCTTTTATCTGGGTTTTTTTTTTGCAAATGAACTCAGGTTTTGGATTTACAAAGCTCAAATATACAAGCATAAGAAACAGTAGTGCAGCTGCTTACACAGTAGTAATGGTGTGAATACATATCAGGGTTTATGACAACTGCATGACACGTGTGAAGAAAAGGGCAGGAAGCCTCGCCACTGACCCTGCCCAGGCAACCATCTGTTCGAAAAACATTCCCTGGAAACCGCTGGTCCATTAAGAGCTGCGAGTACTCAATCAGCCTCGCTCACCCACTATAAACAATAGTGTCTTCATCTACTGTTAATGTATTTGCTATGATATATATATTGATTTCTCTAAATTTGGTCATAAATACATTTAATATGATTGTGCTCCGCATAAAATGTCAGATTAAAGATGACAAATGTCTCGAGGCGGCAGGGTTACAAAGATTTACAGATCGTCTCTATGGAGTCTTGAGCATGCCACTGAAATAATGATCCATGTTTTATTGGTTAATTATAATAATTAAATTAATGGTTGCATGTAAAATGAAAATCTTTGTTATAAAATAAGAGAATCAGCATTAAATGCGGCACTAAATAAATGTGTAAATAATCTAATTTTAGAATAAATTTTTAAATTGATGAATCTTCCGTCTTTTTAAAAAAAATTTCAATTATACACTTTTTTCTAAAAA
Source organism: Heterobranchus longifilis (assembly GCA_028570985.1). Classification (NCBI taxonomy): domain Eukaryota; kingdom Metazoa; phylum Chordata; class Actinopteri; order Siluriformes; family Clariidae; genus Heterobranchus; species Heterobranchus longifilis. The sequence goes on from JAOVVB010055400.1 coordinate 13,444, forward strand.
TGCCACCAAGACACGCATGCATAGTTCATTGAGGCCTTAATGTCTTCAGAGAAAAAAAATCAGACTATTCTTCAATAAGTAAACTGTGAGTTGAATTCAGTCAGAGTTACTGAAACAGCATCTAGTCGTCGTTTGAGAAACTTCTGCACTGACTTCAACATTGAACCGAGGTGGCTGCTGGTGGTTTAAACCTCGAAGTGTCTGATGATACAGTTAATGGACTTGAGAAAGTTCTTTCAAAATGTAACATTATCGAATCGGATCTCAAAAGGGGGAAGGAGATGCGTTTTTCTTTGCAAGAGTCTCTCACCTTCGCTACACTGTTCATCATTGTTCAAATGTGGCTAATTTAAGTCACCTTAATTGTAGCCTGCAGGGTTCTTATACGCAGTATGAAAAAATATGGAATTTGACTTCAGGTCTGGACAAGTATGGAAAAAAAGAAAGAGAGTGTGGAAACATGTTTGTGTTTCCATTATTGCCCCTAATCTGTTTTCTATAATATAAAATTCATAATTTCTAAAAAATAAATTAAATACAAGCAGAATGTTTTTTATTTACCACTGTGTGACGGTACGTGTCCACAGGGACCGTCATTTCCACGCTTATAAGCAGCCGTGCAATGCATTCTGGTAGCGCTCGACAGACGGGGTGTCACGTTGCGTTGGCTGCTCCTCATTTGCATAAAATTGAGGCTACGTAATGACAATCAGGGCCATCCAGCGCGACTCGCCACCTCTGGAAACTCCCGAAAAACTAACTGTTGTTGATCTTAAAATGAAGACAGATTCAGAAACTGCACGGCTTAGTTCTTGCCTCAAATGTTTTACAGAAACGCATCACGTTGAACTTTTTTTGTAATATAAAAGAAAGTTTCCAAACGAGCCACCATGTTTGTCCGGTTTGAAATCAGACAGCCCACCAGTGAAACCGTTCGTCCAATCGGGTGTAGCAAAGCAGCCTGTATGTTTTCTTTGTTGGTCATTAGTCATGGAAGAGAAATTAACAACTGCTACAGATGGACTACAGATGGAAATTAGCTTCTTGCTAAATCTGGTGCACCCATCTTCTCATGTAATTGATTAATGTCCGTGCAC
>JAOVVB010055409.1:0-14540 GCA_028570985.1 Heterobranchus longifilis
AAGGTAGTAAATTGAGACAGTTTCATAACCAGTCAAATAGTCCTCGTAGGGCCTTTAAATGAGCTGATAGGACTTCCACACGGTTGTGATGTCACAACTATACTATATATAGGTAGAAAGTGCAGCTACAGTGCCGTCACAGTCATTCCCCAGCTGCAGTGACGGTGCAGAGACGCAGAGAGTGCAGATACGAAAGACCAGGAAACGCTGACCAATCAGAGCAGACTGGGCTTTTTTCGGGAGAGACACGCGCAGAAACAGAGGGTGAATACAGGTATATTCAGACAGACAAATAAAGTGTTTTTAGCACATTAAAGCACGTAAACATGTTCTAGTAGAAACCCAAACTCGAAGTATGAACCTGAAAATGAGCGTAATACGAGACCTTTGAAGATACTGTAGCTACATAAGTCTAGTGATCACCGTGTTGTCGTGTGTGTCACCGTGTCAGGTTCCGATTCTGAGTGACAAAAGAGAAATGGATGTACATTTTGTGTTTCTTTGTTCAGTTCTCGCAGTCAATCAAAGGAACCTAAATGAGAAAATGAAAATTGAAAAAAAGAAACAACTGACAGGATATCTCCGTGCACCAGTCTTGCTGTTTTTGTCCCTGTTAGTAAGGAAGACGTTTTGATATTGATATAGGAGAGACAACAGGGAGTGGTTCCAGCGAGGCTGCACATCCCTCGCTATCACTTCACATCAGGACAATATGCATGGGAGCATTCAAACGTGTCATATTGAGCATGCAAAGTAGATGTCATGCTGTCAGCGCATACTACACATCTGTTGAAACTGCCAATCTCCTCCCACACACGTACTCACGACTGCACACGCACACACAATATTTCTTATGGAGTGTCACATTTATTTGAAATATGGGCTGTGACATTATCATTTACATCATTATGACCGACTCAGAAATCTCAGAGAGGGAGAAAGCAGAGGCATAATCCAACATAGTCGATAATCAAACGTGGTTGTGATTCGGCATTTAGAGTACTCTATTTAATGTTGTTTTTGATATTGTCTTCATTCCCTGGTGTTGAAGAGATGCTGAGCTATAAATGTTGCTAATAAGATTTCCTTTATAGTTTCTGTCATTGTAGTGTTAGATTTTAGTGTTAATTAAATACTTACATATTTACTGCAACTGCTAACAGTGTCTCCTCAGTGTAGACAGTGTAGCAGCTTTTCAGTGTAACTGTAAAAAAAAAAAGTATGAACTGAGTCTGTTTTTAGTCAAGAGGATGGTGCAGACTATGAGTGGAAATTCAATCTCTAAAATGACTATCTGGCAGAATAATTTAGTTTTTGTTTGTTGACTTGAAAATGCTGTGATTGACAGAAAGTAGAGAACATCAACAATTGGTTGAATGTGTAATTGGGAGATGACAACACTGTTTACTGCATTACTGTATCAGGAGACTCTGGCTGGAGCTTATTCCAAAATGTAAAAAGTTCATTGCCTGATTTTATTTTTGCGGTCTCAGTCTGTCTGTCTGCTTTGTATTCAGTTTTCAATGCCATTTGGAAGTGAATAGAAGTGAATGAGTCTGACATTTTCAGAAAAACTAATTAAAAATGTCCCCAGTTATAGTCTATGCATGAGGATGAACATCACATTTGCACAAATGAAAGAAACCTCCTGTCCTTTAAACCTACGTGTACAATAGTAGCTCAAACTAATCCCGATCTACTCCCAGGAAACACGCTGCACTTTTGATTTAAAAACAATTAAGTCTACATTTTTGTAAATTTAATGATTGCCACTAGGGGTCTCTCAATCAAAACAATAACAAAAGATGGAGTTTGTTGACGTAGCGTGGGATCATGGGAGTTGTAGTCTTCACCATCTTTGCGGTCAGTTTCTCCCGGTTTGGATTCCTTCAGTGTTCGTCGTTCAGGAGGATTTTAGCAGGAGGTCTCCTCCTCTCCCAAACAAACGGACTCTGTGATTTAAACCGGTAAAAACACTGAATAAAGTAGTTTCATGTTAAATATCAGTGTCTCTCCGGAGGGGGCAGCGAGCCGAGCTGCCGCTCACATTTTCTCAACTTGTGTCTCTGATAACTGAAGATCCAGACGTCTGATGACCAAAATCCTTCATCCGGTTAAAAAACGACCAAGATCTAAAAAGTCTATCATAAAAATGTGGCTTAAAACTGGATAAAAAGTCAATTTATGACAGCTTCTGGCAGACAGCCTCACCGCTGACACATTAAGGGGATATGACGCCACTGACAGACGACCAAATGTGACGGAAATATTTTATAATTACGTATTTTGCAACACAATAACACAGGTCTAGTTGTTTTTAGACATTTTAATGAGGAAGAATTACCTGAAGGGCATATAACCAATGTCTTGTCGAAAAAGCTTTATGAGAAAAAACAGCCAGATTCTCCGATGATACAAAACCTCCTCAACTCTGTCTGTTTGTCAGAGAGATAGAAAGACTAATCGTAGTGGAAAGGGAACAACAACAGATTTACAGATATTGTGCAATAAGGGAAGGGATAAGTGTTTTTTAAATTTACTTTTGATGCGCTGGAAGAGTGGGAGGTGTATGTTGCTTTCTTTAAAGTCTCCTCCTTTCAAAGGATTTGAGAAAGAATCGTTTCATCTCCAGAAGCTTCGGATGCGCGCTGATTGAGTGGCAGATGAACCTCTTAATTATTTAGAGAGGTTATTTGTAAGGCAGCAACTTCAGAAATGCTCTGCTTTTTCAAGTGTCAGTGTTTATAAGGTGAAATAAAGCCTCATCTGTCAGAAATAAATTAACAGTGTGACAGTGATGTACTCAGTCAGTGCCCTCTTTTATTGCATTCTTCGGCTGGCTCCTCCCACCGCGTTTTAACACACAGAGCTGCAGGGTGATTTTGTGACATTACTCTACAAGATGGTTTTCACTTTCATGCACAACCAGTGCTACTTTTACACTTGGTTGGGTTTTTATAGCCTTGACCCCAACCCGCAACACCCCATCACCGCACGTCATTCTCGATGTTTGCAGAGGTACGATGAAATGACATAACAACCCCGGGCAGCCAGTCAGAAACAGCCAGGCCCGCCGGGTTGCCACCCTCTCGTCGGGATCAGAGCATCCAGACAAAGAGCTTAAGAGTCAAAACACATGAGTGGCGGCGTCTGATGTACACATGTCACTGTATGTGTCCTTAACCACATGTGACTGAGGAGCATGCAGAGGGAGTAATAGCCTCTGTAGAGAAACGACAGGGCCCGGAAAAATGAGGAGAGACAGAAAGGAAGAGAAGAGGGGTCTATTTATAGAATGCCAATGATTTTCCTCAACCTGTATTGCTGCTGCCTGAAACGTGTTATTTTGCTCTGTAAAATGTGGTGTTAGGATGAGGTAGAGATTTTATTGCACAAACCATATCAACCTCTACAGAAAGCAATAATGCCACATTTCTATTGTTAGTTGTTTCCCCCCTGAAAACAAACAAAGACTATTTCAATGCAGCTGCAAACGGAGAAGGTGGCATTAACAACAGATTGTAGTTTCAGTATAAATTTTGCACAGCCCAGTCGCCAGAATTAAATGTTGGCATTGTACGTTTCTGCAAAACACGGAAATGTTACATTTGTCAGTTTTTTTTGTACGTTTCATACGTGTCAGCATGTCAGCATTTCTAAAGTGACGTAGTTCAGATGTACATGAGCTGAATTCCTCACCGGGAGGAGGAGGGGACGGTGATGGTGTGTAACACAAGACAGCGACAGCAGGAGATCACTGTTCGAAACCAACAAAACCGGGTGTTTTTTAACGAGAGTTTTGAGACATTTCTACCACGGTTCTGGCGACAGAAATTGGTATTTTAAGCCAAAACTTTTAATTTTCCTGACCCTAACCAAGTGGTTTGTGTGCCTAAACCTCCCACGTGTTAACCAGAGGCTTGTCAGAGCATAAAATTAAAAATTGACACATAAAGAAACGTAAAATGTCAACATATCCTCTACATATGAAACGTACAAATGTAACGTATCCGTGGTTTGCAGAAACGTTACAATGCCAACATTTAATTCTGCCGATGGGGTTGATTTTGCACCAACTCTTCAAATCTTGACAGATAAAATCATCAAATGTTTGAACATCTTGATAAAATCAGCAGACACTATATGCTACAGCAGACGTTTTCAAGCTGTGTTATACACCAGAGACACACAAGCACACAGTTAGATCAAAACAAAAAAGTATGGCACTAATCAACTAAATCATTCATCCATCATTTGAGATGATTTTACTTGGTTCAAGACGACAGCACTGAAAAGGAAAATACATTTTAAATGACTTTAAAAGCTCCGTCATGTGGAAAGAATTAACTTTCTTGTAAACCTATTAAACATCAAAGGAAGAGGCTTTTTTTTGTGGAGCCAGAGATTGGCATATAATGGCATTAGTCGTCCAACAATTTATGTTAAAAGATTTTTAAATGCAAAAAGGGGTATAATGGCATCGGGCTTATAGGTTGATGGGTCCACACGTAAAATGAGAGAAGGCTAAATGGAGTGAAGGAAATGGACATAGTGATGATGTTTATCGCTGGGGAAGAGGACATCATTACGCACCTTGTTAAGCCCTGCAAGCAATGCTGCGTGGACGTAATTACCCATTTAAATGAGTTTCCCGCAGCGTTGTTTTTTTTTTTATTCCTCAAATTAAACTCTCAGACACAAATATGCAGCATTTTGTTTTCTGTCACGGAAATCCAAGTCCCAGCATAGAGGAAGTTAACGTGTGGAAATTTACCATCAAGGAAATGGATTTAAGACATTTATCAGCGATCGTTTACAGTTTTTCACACATTTTCTTGCAGTTTGCGTGTTACACTCCTGCAGTTTTTAATGTAAAGCAAGACTAAGGTGTATAAAACTAATACGTCTCAGGAAAAGCTATGAGAAGAGAAACCCCATCTCTCATTAATGCACATTTTGCTGCCCGTGGTTGAAAATGCCTGTAGTTACATCAATATAGGATAGAAAAGGTCATGTTTAAAAACGCAACCCCTAAGACTTGTCATGGCCAGGAGTGAAATCTATTTGCCGTGGAAGCTCACAAATAGTATTTGCTCTGTCGGATCCAGTGTGTGTCAAGACGAATGTGTCCGCCTCCGTCCCTCTGGCTCAGAAATATTAAAACAGAATCATTTGTACAATGTGTATTGGCATGCAGTGTAAGAAAACATAGACACTTCAATATATTTGTCCTTCCTCACAGATAAGAATAACAAGGGACTCACAATCAGCCTCCACTTTTTTTCTTTTCCGATCCGTTGTGGAACCACAAAACTAAGTGAGAAAAAGTAATTTTCTAGTAATGACAATTATGATTTCAGTGGGCCAAAAACTAATTTCATACAAATGTGCAGAGGGAAAAGGTAGCTTATTAATTAAAACTCATGGGTATCAGGCTTGTCTTTTTTCTCACATTCCTGAACCCAAGGGGCAACCTCCGGGTCTGAAAGGTGAAGCCAATGCAAAAAGCCTTAAACCTGCATTCTTTCTAATGGCCAGCAGGGGGCGACTCCACTGGTTGCAAAAGTAAATCTATGAGAAAATGAGCCTATACTTCTCACTTGGTTTATTACCTGAGTAAACATTTTCCTAATGAGTGTATGGTCTAGTTTCAAGTCTTCTTTAATACAGCATGATGTTTATTTTGTAAATTATGGTCACATCTAGAAGAAAATAGACGATAAAGCAGGGTTATGCTTTAAGGTGTGGCTACCATGTGATTGACTAGTCACTATACCACAGCGTGGTATTTTTGTCGTAGAACGTTGACCCTTTCACAGTTTGTTTTAAGTTCATGAAAGTTTAGACACATTTTGGTTGTCTAAAAATGTCTTGTTTAGCATTCGGCTGTAGCTACTAAAAGTCACTCTAAGGAGTCGGCCCATTTTTCGCTAGCCAACATGAATTATGGATGCACCTTGCTAACCATGGTAGCTGATACTTTATCCTCCCTAGCTCCGCCATCTCGTCCAAATATGGTCACTTCTGGCTCCAAAAAACCAAGATGGTGACGGCCAAAATGCCAAACTCAGTGGGTGACCTCGCGGTGGCTACTTCCACTTTTATACAGTCTATGGTTGAACCTACCAGACTTGTTGCCACATTGTTCCCAGGGCTTTCTCCTGAGGCCTGATGCTTTTTGACTGACGGGAAAATGGGGGGTAGGGATTCTGTGAAACGCAACAATACTCGCTGTGAAAGGAAACTTTTCCAAGCAGCCAGCTCTGACACCAGGGAAGAATGACCTTTCCAAGTGTCCTGTTTTTTGCCTAAAACAAAGAGGAAGCAGGAGGATGTTAGTTAGCATTTCCCCCCATCAGATTAAATGTCAACTTCTGCATGCATAATTGTAGAACTGTAGAAAAGAGGAAGACTTGAAGTGAACCAATTTGCTTGTGGATAGATGAATCCTCGTTATTCACTGCATTGCAGATGTTGTCACGAAACTTTCAGTGTCGCCTGCTTTACGCTTTACGCTCTTTATTTTTGTTATATTTCTGTACGTTAGCACCTGGCTTTCCAGTAATTGCAACATCGAGTGAAACTTAATCCTTTGTGACATGTCTACCTTTTTAAAGAATTTCAAGAAGGCAGAGCAGACAAAAGGGGAGCAAACGTTTTTGTGTTACAAACACAAATGCTGCATTATTCCTTTGTTTTGCTCGCTACAGTGGTTGAGCAGTCTTTCCTGTTTCTCCCCTCCTTTCATTTCAGCAAATTCATACCGCGCTTTTGTTTCTAGACATAAACCTGGATGCGCATTAGGGAGCGCATGTATGGGATGTTTGATGAGCACAGAGGCTGTTGGCAGGCGAGCCACTATAGCAGCAATATCGGCCGCCTCAGAGCCATGCAGCAGTATGGCTAGAGGAGCAGCAGGGTAGCGTAATTGTGCATTGTTCATCCACAGAACAGAGGCAGAGCATGTAATGAGCTGTAGCATTTTCACCCAGCCAGCCTAATGGGCTATGACCGAGTATAGGCCTCTCAGAGCCCTCGCGTTCCCTCTGCCCTGTGTGGCCAGTGTCTTGGGCCTCTTCTTTTCTTTTCTCCTATTCTCCCCCCTTTTCTCTGCCCGATCAGCGGCAACCATTCCTTCACCCCTGTTATCCCCCTCCTTTATCTCCGCTCCCCTACCCATTGTCCCCCTGTCTGAGGAGATGGTGGGACCCCTAATGTGTTCTATGTGTGGCTCCTTTTCTCATTCATGATGTCTGTAAAGCTCTAAGCAGTCAGCCTGATTCGGGCTGACATAAATCAGAATAGCTCATTGATGGAGCGCCGTGTGCAGTGTGATTACATTAAAAACCCAAACACAGCATACAAATAAAAGTTCAGGAGGAGAATTTGCTGATGTTAGGTGTAGGGGATTTGTTGTTAGAAGTCGGCTTATTTTTCTATCAAAGGCTGTTTTGCATTTTGATTATCTAGTTTTCCCTGAAAGCAATTCAGGTGGGCCTGTTTTGCTCAGGTTTGTTTTCCTGGGATTAGGGCTTTTCAGAAAGGGTCCCAGCCTATTATTTACGCCCATATCTAGTTCCTATAGGGAGGCGGGAAACCATTTCTTTGCTCGAGTGATACCAGGTCAAGTTGGAAAGACAAGAATGTGTGCCATGGAACAGATGAGATACCCACTCTGGGCTGAGCTCGGAGGATGAAAACACTGCTAATGATAATGGTTATGATTGCCTTGCAAGGGAATTGATAACGACTTCACCCGCCTCTTTGTGCTCTCTCATGGCATCAGAAAACAATATTCAGGGTTCAGTCAGTGTCTGGCTGTGGAGCACAATGGGACGTCAGTTTTGACTTTCCCCTCACGTCTACCGTTTGACATACCACAGCATAGACGGCCAAGTTAATGAATGAAAAGCACTTGGCCTCTGTTAGACTGCTCCGAGTGCAGTACTTTCCCCAGTAACCTACTTTAGTTCTGGATTACTCTCCTGTACCAGGATCTGTTAGCTGTTAGTCAGTCGTATTGTGGGGAGCCAGTGAGAAGCAAAGACAGCACATGCATACTTGTTAAAAGGAAGATTGCGCTTTAATAAGAGAGGTTGACTGCTCCGTCGGGAAGCTCGGCAGGAGGGTCACTGTGGAGCTGAGTTCAAGTGCCCTTATCTAGTTCAGGGACTGTTGCATCAAAGGAGGCTGTAAGGACTGTTGCATACATGCAAACACACGTGGGGACATACACACTGTTAAGTGTTAAAAGAAACCTTTGCTTTGAACCATTAAAGGAATATTAATATGAATGAATTATATAAACTACAATAAGAAAAATATGACATTCAGGAAATTAACCCATTTTTGCCCGCAATTGAAAGTCTCCTTTGGTAGAAGTGTTCTCTGGGCTTGCCTAAGCACAAATTCGATCAAAAGTAAGTTTTTCTTATCATACTATATCTAGTCTTTGGGCACATGGGACTACTGTTCTCTCTCAGTAAAAACAGCAGCTCAGAAAGTACAACGAGCACAATCGAGTATTTTGTATCTGTGGACTCATAACAACTTTAATGTCAAAGATATGCACACATACTGTATGCAGTGTAAAAAAGGATTTCAGGTGGAAAACGTTTAATAAACATAACATAAATGTTTCTTTGACTATTGATAAAAGTTATTAATGTGATCTACAAATGTAGATATCATTTAGAAGGTAGATACTTGCCCAAAGTATGTCTGAACCAAATTTCAAGACTTCAAGACCAATCAGAACAAATGTCGCATTTTTCCATGATACTAAATATAGTCGTTGGGCACAAATGGGTTAACTTTTTTAATGGGAGTTCGATGAGAAGGTTGCTCTGTGATGTGTTTAGCCTAGCTTAGCACAAACACTGCAAGCAGGGGGAAACACTTAGCTTCCCAAAAATGCTTGAATATTCCCTGAAAAGAAACAGTGTACAACTCAGAATGGAAAAAGGCTAATTTATGAAGGAATATTTCGATATATTTGGAAATGCACTTCTATATTTTTTGTTCAAATTAAACAAAAAAGACTTAATGTGTTAATTTGTGAGCTTTAGCGGTGTTTGTATGCAGATTTCCTTTGGGCAGAGCCGGGCTAGCTGTTTCCCCTTGCTTTCAGTCTTTATGCTAAGCTAAGCTAAGCTAAGCTAAGCTAAGCTAAGCTAAGCTAACTATCTCAACAAGAAGTATATTTATTCAATAACTATTCCTTTAACTTATTGTTGCGTAAATTTACCTTTTTCCTTGACTACATTTTATATTCAATAAAAAAGACAATCCAATCTTAACTTTGTTTTTCTCAGTTTTCAGGCCAAATTGTTATCCATCCTAAATGTTAACGTGTGGCTGCCCCCTTTTTGTTTGTATGCGATAGGACAGCAGACGAAATACCAAGGGTGGAGGGGGAGGACAGACATGGGAGTTGGTGTTCTGACTTCTCATTTGTTCGCTACCCAGTAATGATTATTTTAGCCTCTAAGCCCCAGATTTGGCCTTGTTTTGCTGTGGGAAGCAGCATCAATGGGGACAGAGCAGCCTTGCCCTGAGAAGCTTGTCTGTGGCTAAGCTGGTTGGCAGCGAGAGTCAGGTACACAGCACGGAAGACATTTTGAGTGCAGTCACAGGAGGTCAGATGGGAAGTGAAAGGCAGAATATTCAGTTTAGGTAAGGACAGGTCGGGTTTTTTCTTCTGAATTCTGTACGTGTTCACCCGGTGGCTGAATGAGAGCATTTTCTAATTATAGACCTCCATCGTTTGCCTTGTTAGTAATGCTGGTAACAAGCCAGTCACCAGCTTGCATGAGCAACTGCAGAAAGCTGACTTTTGGTTTAATTTGGAGGACTAGCTATAATCCAGACTAAATCCCTTAAAGCTGAAGCCCCGTCCCCCCTCCCCCCACCACTGTTGGATTACGGGAGTGTCTTTAAAAGGATAAGGACCTGCTTATCGCTGCTTCCCTCAACACTTGTTTGGGACTTCAGATGTGGGGGAGGACGGTTCATCGTCACCCAACGTGGCCAGTGCGGATATGAGTCACAGAGATTAGGCATCTGACGACTGAGATCAATGATAATCACAATTTATGGTTTTTAAACCCCCACAGTCACAAAGGCATATGGATCTGAGCATATGCCTCTGCTCTCACCCCAGTGATTTTCATCACTAAGTTGAGTCTAACTGAATGAAGCAGCCAAATCAGATGTCCTGCAGCACTTTATGCTTGTTGCCTTTAATCATTTTCACACAGACATTTATGAACTGTTTGACACAACGGCTCCCGCCTTTGTCGCAGAGAAAATGTGAATCTGAGACCATTGGAATGTCAGAAATTACTTCATAATAATTAAGCTACAGTGTCAGAAACTTGTGGTCTGCCTACTGAATATTTAACATCATGTCCATGTTTATCAATTTTCACAAAATAAGAATAGTAGACAGCAAATGGACATCTCGGTTTCTCGTGCCAGAATAACATTACAGCATCATACTCGTGTTTTTGCATGTTTTTTTCCACCATTCATTTATTTAAAGGAATAGTTTGACATTTTGTTGCTGTTGCCAGGAATTCAGCGGAGTCCACCACGGCTCCAGGCCAAGACATAGTCCGGTATGTGACCTTCAGTAAAACCCAACACATCCTCATACCTAAACGACAGAATTGGCCGTTTGCCAATGACTCCCAAAACGACATATATGACCGATGTCGCTCTTTATACTGTGTCACCTGACTTCCTCCTTTGCTGCCGTCATTATTACTGCGGTCACTAGAGGTCGCTGCCTAACAGTAAATGTAAATATGGGTCGTAATAAGCTGCTTGCGCAGCACAGACAACCTATACGGATGATTTTTTGCGGGGAGGACGGTCTGGTAAAACCACAACTTGTAGTTTTTACACTTCAGGTTTTGAGGTTTTAAACAAATGAGATTAACATGTTAGTTTATTAGTGGGCTTTAGAGGTGCTCATACTTGGACAAGCTGTTTCAAGTCTTTATGCAAAGCTCAGCTAACTGTCTCCTGGCTCAGATATGAGTGTTATCAATCTTCTTATCTAAAGCTACTTTCACATTACATGGCTTAATGCTCAATTCTGATTTATTGCTCAGATCCGATCTTTTAAAAGAACAATAACAAAGTTATTCAGACGCTGTCGTACGGACGTAAACACGGACGCCACTGAAGTCAGCGTTTACAGTTTCATTTCTAAGTTGATGTGCAGTGGAAGCCAGCGATTTCCTGAGCAGATGATAACGAGGACGAGGATGAGGAGAAAGAGAGCCACATTTTTAATTATGGCTTTTTGTGGAGCAATGGCTGCTGCTTCTGCACGGAGGTGTGTGTGTGTGTGTGTGTGTGTGTGGATGCGGAGTCGGAGCCAGGAGTGGTGAGATCGTGATGTGAATAGCTTCACTGAAACAGATTTCATCCAGAATTGTCAAGAGCTACTTTTAACTACATCTGTCAGCGCCTCTCCACAAGACTCTGCTGGCAAGACACTCAGTTCAGGCGGGCGGGTGAGTGAGTGACGTAGAAGTCGCATGAAATCGCCATATGACCGTTCTCACAGCGCTCGCATGGCCGGTGATCAGATATGTATCTGATATATATATGGCCCAGATCTGAATGGAAAAAAATCTGATTTCTGTGCCACAGATTTGGGCCACATTTGCTTGTAATGTGAATGTAGTCTAACTACCTGCAAGAAAGTGAATGTGTATTTTCCCCCAAATGTCAAACTATTCTTTAATGCTGCACTGAAATGAATGCAAAAAAAAAACAAAAAAACAGTAATGCAAAGTACTTCATTTGTAATGCAAAACACTGATGTGTTAAGCATGGTTCAGGTGATGTCTACAAACAAAGACGGGAGCTATAGAAAAGGTTTATCCGAGGGCTGTTTGTATCACTGCTAATGAAGTGTTGTTGGGAGTTGGGGGGGAGTTTGTGAGTGTTGCAACAGGGAATAGGAACCAATCTAGCACACACAGGCATATGTGTTGTTTTAGATGCTATATTTGAGTGCGACTCTGTTACTTATCTCATCGGGGTGTGATGGTGGCGAGGTGGGAGCAGAGTGAATTCCTGGTGGATCCGAGCCGAGCCACATGAGGGGAGCGTAGAAATAGAAGCACCTTAGTGTGAGTACTTGTTTACCTCTGTGTCAACATTTCTGACTCAGCTCATTAACCTGTGCACCTGGGTGAAAAAATCTCTCTCTGTCTCTCTCTCTCTCTCTTTCTCTCTCTCTCCCGCAATTAATAACGGTAACTAAGGGTAACACATTTAACTCGAGCTAATGAACACATGCTACAGCACGGTGGCAGGGCGGCGATCACACCTCAAAGGCAGCCAATCGATTTGAGCTGATACCAGTTCACACATACACCCTGTAGCACTTTCCTCAAATCTAATCACGGATCCATTTAAACTACGTTAGCCGGGAGTCTACTTGCCATTAAAATGGGGTTTCAATTCCTATTATTTTGAGAGCATTGGGTAAAAATGAACCAAGTGCAGAAGGTAAAGTAACAACCATACGTCTTCCGTCTCTGAAAGATGGAAAAGGAGAAGAGTCTCCGCGTTCATCCGCGCTCTCCCCCCCCTCCTCTTATCGCTCCCCCTCACTTCCCATTACCCATGCAGCCAGCATCCTCTCTAAATTGTTTTGCATGACCTTTGCTACAGTAGCTCTAATTATTACCATCACACAGGCCGTGTAAGGCACACAGCTAATTATACTGGATTTATCTGAAGGGACATTGGTGCCATTCTTCATAGGCATGTCTTGGCTACCGTCAGCGCGGGTGATCTAAACCCAGAATAAGGTTAATTTCGGGTAATACAGTAATAGTAATTAGAGTCACAATAATTACAAGCATAGTTGTAATAACGATGAAGACCAGGTTATTAGTAATAGGGGTCCAAATTAACTTGCTACACATATGCAATACCTTTATGTAATTGAGAAGAACGGCAATGCCAAAAAAAAGAGCGAGGGTGAGAAGTGCAGTGCAATATGCATAATGACATTATTACAGAGCCAGATTGTTGCCGTTTCCTTGGAATCGGTGTTTGACAGTGGTAGTTGAAAGATATATTTTCAAAGGCATTGTGGGATTACCCGTTAGTGTAGGTACCAGGACCTCTAGTCATTGCATCTCATAAAGAGTTGTTACCAGAGGAAGCGATATTTTTCAAAGCTCCAACATGAATGAAGAGGGGCAGTTGGAGCCGTCTTTTGGCTGGCGGGCAACTCATGTAATGAGCCTAAGAGGGTTCCAATTATTCCACTTGCGATCAAAAAGGAGAAGGAGATTACTTCTCTTGCTTTTTTTTCTTTGACATTTTACACAGTAACATCTTTTGATAGGGGCTGGGGGAGAGAGGGAGAAAAAAAACGATTGCTAGTGAGCGCCTGATAGTCTTGAACAGGCTCCAGCAGTACAGTCCTTTCTGTCAGACAGAGACAAAGCAATGCTTTTGCAGCGCACGCATTTATTTATTTCTTATTTTTTTGGGATGTTTTTGTAATAAAACTACTTTTTCCCAGTGCATGGTACATTAGCTTTCTCTCAGACCGTGTCACCTGCTCAAGACAGAACGGGAGCTTTCATATGACCGCAGGCTTTGGCTACAGCAGACTTGATGGCCGATCGCTGCCACGTTTTTTTTTCCACACAGCTATTGTAAATTGCGAGGAGGCATGTTGGGTACTCGCTCACTCACTGCAGTTGTTTTTCCTCCTCTGCTTAACCGTGTAAGTCATGTACCACGGAATACAACGGGGAGTTGAATTATTCGATTGTGTACAGATTTTTTCCCTCTCCTTTTCATTTATTAAATTCCCAGATTACAAGTAAAAGCACATTAGATGCCTCGCGGTAACTAAAAGGATTTCTCCCGCTATAGGATATCAAACTATATCAGCCGAGGAGAAATAAACGATGAAAAAAACAAACACAAGACAAATAATATTATGTACCACTGCACTGAGACAAAGAGAACTCCAATCTGCATCAGCACAGATAAACATCCACCCCTAAGATATGTTCTTGGTAGATAACAGCTTAGTGTGTCTGTGTTTGCAACACACACACACACACAAGCACACACACAAGCACACAAGTGCGCAAAGCAGAGCAGAGCTTTGATAAGCAGGAAAATTACTACATGTTGTTTATGGTGGCAGAACAAAAGGATTCGAGGTCTTCATTTCAAGAAATCAAGCTGTGGAAAGGTGGATGCAGAGTTTAAGATGCATTTCAATTGGATAGATTTGACTTCATAATATAGACATAATTAGGGGGAAACGAGATATGTGCTTGTGTGTACGTGTGTGTGTGTGTGTGTGTGTGTGTGCGTGAGGTCTGGGAATACAGTGCTTCCCCTGTGAATCCACTGCAGGGGTAGGAGGCAGAGATCCACCGTCTGTTGCTGTTTTCCATGACCCCGTATATCCCCCTGCAGTGAAAAGCGATGTTTGCCCCCAAAGACGGCCCTAATACAAATTAAATTAAATGAAGTCAGTG